>PVKA01003833.1:0-54441 GCA_004027165.1 Ctenomys sociabilis
GTGGTATCCAGAGCTGGGCACAGGGTGCTAGAGAAGCCTCTGCCTCCTCCACACTGCCCTAGGAATGGGCGTAGGCTCTGTCATTGATCTAGTGTGTTGCTTTGTGTTGGTCATTTCCCTTCTTTTGGCCTGTTTCTCATCTACAAGGAGGCTTGTATCAGGTCAGGGTGAAGACTTGGCAGATGTATGCCCTGCCATTAGCATTACACTGTCCCCTTTCTAATGCAGGTATCACCAGCCTGCCCACACTCTTTTACAAGGCCTCATCTAGACCCCAAATTGTCCCTGCAAGATCCTCCCAAAGGTCAGAGCTGTACTTGAGGTGAAACATTTCACCACCCTGAAGATGGATAATTCTTCTGTCCTTTTGGAATTCCTTGGGGCTTTCTGCTCACTTGCTCCCAGCAAGGGGAGACTCTGTCCCTCTGAGGCTGGAGTAGGCCAGTCACTTGAGAGTGAGGGGAAAGCTAAAGAGCCTTGGGTTGGGACTCTCTCCACAGATCCCTATGTGAAGATCCACCTGATGCAGAACGGGAAGAGGCTCAAGAAGAAGAAGACAACAGTGAAAAAAAAGACCCTGAACCCCTACTTCAACGAGTCCTTTAGCTTCGAGATTCCCTTTGAGCAGATTCAGGTGCACAGAGGCACAGAGTTGGGGTGGGGATGGAGGAGTCCTCATCCCACTGGGAGGTGGAGGCAGGAGACTCGGGACAACAGGTCATCATGTGTTGGGGAAGGCTCGGGTGTGATGGTGCTGTGGAGCCTTCCTTCCTGGGGCATCTTCTGAAGGGTCCCCTTTTTCTGACATGATGAACATGAATTCCAGAAATTTATACATATCAGTCTTTAAAGACTTTGAGGAACATGGCCACACACAGGTGTTTGTGACAACAGCCCATGGTTAGGAGTGACAGGAGAGGAAAAGCTGTCTCCTTTTCCATCCTTCCCTGGCCACTGCCACAGCCATCCCTGCCCTCATCTCTGCTACTCTTAGCCTGCTCCCATCCATGCTTCTCCCTTCTCTTCTGTCCTTCCCTCCCTCTTTTCCTTGCTCTCTCTCTAGCAAATCCTGTGCCTGTCAGAAATGAGGGAGGGCTGTGGTTTCTCTCTACTTTGGGTATGGCTGGGATATGGTGGACAAGGACAAGAAGCGCTTTGTGACTGCAGTGAGGCACAACCAGGATCTTACAGTGGCAGTTCCCATGGAATCCTGAACTTTCCTCCTTTGTAGTGAGCTGATCCACTTGCTTCTGCTCCCCTATAGAGCACTGAGGGGTAGGGGTGCCAGAGGGCACTCAAGAGTTAGAGGTGCCTGATGAATCACACATGGAATCCTCCAAGGGAACAGTAGGTAACTCAGCAGGAGTGGGAGCCCAGGAAGGCTTCCCAGGGGAGCACTTGAGGCAGATAGCAGCAAGTATGCTGCCCAAGCATCACAGATCTAGTAGGTCCAGACACAGCGTCTAACCCTCTCTCCCTTCACAGGGAAACCTGTCTGAATACTGTTTTTAGTGAATGGCTCTACCATCTGCCATTCCCTCCCAGCAGCACCTGAGCATCATGTCTTAGACCCCAATCCCTTCCCTGTTTCATGTATCCAGCATCCTGTCCTGAGCATTTCCTAAGTGCAGGCACTAGTCAGGAACTGAGAACCTGAGTGTGTAGAAGGCTCAGTCCTGGCTCCAGAGGTTGTCACAGTGGGAGGGGACAAGCAACACACAGTGAGATAACAGCTTTATTGAGCATTAGGTACAGGACACTAAATAGATGAGGGATGGCCCCTCGACAAGTCCATCTGTTTGCTAAGTCACAGTTCTCTCAATACCTCTCCTGTCTGGCTGTGACTTTCCAAATCCACTGCCTTAACAGCGCCACTGGTGTAGTGGTATCATGCAAGATTCCCAAATCCACTGCCTTCATTTATGTCAGTGTCTATCCCCTCCAGGACCCCCAGCCACTAACCGGTATCCCTGTCCCTTAGGCCCCGTCCCCCTCCAGTAAATCTTCCACTTTAGCACCACTGTTTTCTTTCCAAATTAACCATGCCACTCTTAAAAGTCTTTCAGCTTCTGGGCTGAAGGATAAAATGCCAACCCCTGAGCTGGTTCCAGCCCACTCTGGTGACTTTACCTTTTGCTGCATGGTTTCTGACTCCACAGCACCATGATTCTGCATGTCCAACATTTCTCAGTCACCAATGTATTTTTGTGTTGCTGTCCCTAACTAGGCTAATCTTTCCTGGAGTCTTCTTCCCCCTTTTCTCCTCTGAGAGAAATCTTCATTCTTCCTATCCCATTCAGATATTATTTCCTGTATGAAGCTTGCCCTGACTCAGCCAAGCTGGACCATCACTTTTTTTTTTTTTTTTTTCCTTTTTGAGACAGGGTCTCATTATGCAGTTCAGGTTGGCCTTAAGCTCACTTTGTAGCTCAGGCTGGTCTCGAACTCACAACAATCCTCCTGCCTCAGCCTCCTGAGTGCTGGGATTACAGGCCTGCGCCACCACGCCCGGCTCCATCACTTTCTATGAATACCCACAGGCCCTTGTGTCTAGCTCTCTAGCATAACCTTTATCACTTTGTGTTTCCAGTGTGTGATTGTGTCTGCTCATCTCATCAGAGGTAAAAAGTCATCTTTTCACTGCCCCCTATCAAGTGCTTACTACAGCCAGTGTTTAACATTGCACAATGCCTGTTGGTAGAAACATAGGTCATCTCCAAGAGGTGTAGCCTCTGCCTCTATATACATTCAGTCTTAGGTGGAGCCAGTAGAAGCAAGAGTCCTGGGAAGACTTTTCTGCCCAAGCATCTGAAGTAGTTTGTTGGAGGGTAGAAATTTGGTGATGGAATCCCCAGTCTTCACCTTCCAATTCCTCCCTCCTTTGTTTTCCTTGTAGAAAGTCCAGGTGGTGGTCACTGTGCTGGACTATGACAAGCTGGGTAAGAATGAAGCCATTGGCAAGATCTTTGTGGGCAGCAATGCCACAGGCACAGAGCTGCGGCACTGGTCTGACATGCTGGCCAACCCCCGGAGGCCCATTGCCCAATGGCACTCGCTCAAGCCTGAGGAGGAGGTGGACGCACTTCTGGGCAAGAACAAGTAGGCGGCAGCAACTGGGACCCAGCGCCCTTCACGGACACTGACAAGATCCAGAGCTATCAATACCTCAGTTGTGCAACCTTAGAGGTTTTGTTTTGATCTGTCTGTGATTGTATACTTGTTTTTCTTTCTTCTCTTTTTAAAGACCAACTTTCCCTTTGATGGCTATGTGAGGAGAGTCCCCTAAGAGGTAAAAGAGAAGCCTGACTCTGTTCATCATCCTAGGAACTGTGCTTGCTGCATGCCCTGTCATGGTTCCCTCTCACTCTTCCAGTGCTTCACTTGTTTCACCTGAGTGAGGCACTCTACTGGCAGAAAGTTGCAGCACTTCTGTTTTTTGCACATTGTGGACCAACAAAATGGTGGCACATCCTGTTTCCTCACAGTGAAAACAGGGCAACACAGTGGCCAATGGTGGGTGAGTGTGTGTGTGTGTGTGTGTGTGTGTGTGTGTGTGTGTATCTTTGAGTATTTCCCTTCAAGCCTGGATGAGTCATGAATAGTGAAGCTATATGGGAAGAAAAAGTTCTTCCTTGACATGAAGGAAGTCCACTGATGGTGGGAGATCTATCAGCTTGTGGAAAAAGCTCAAAACTGTTCAGATGCCAGAAGCTCCTACCTTCCTTGTAGATGGCTCTTTGGGAGTCAGCAAGATATGGGGACTGGATGTGTCCAGAACTAGGACCAAAGCCCTGATGCCATCATAGACTTCCTCCTGTTGGTCACAGCTTCTCCAGAAGTGGGGGTTTTGGGACATTCATGGAAATAAACTATTCACTAGCTTGGTCAGACTCTTAACAGGGACTGTCAGTCCTAGGATCTCACTCTTACTGACAGTGAATATCAAAACTATGAAGAAACATCAAGGTCTCTTTATCCAGAATGGCCAAAATTAAAACTCTTGCATTGTGGCCCCAGCCAGGGGGAAACACAGATGCTTTTGCTCTCTCCAGAATCTAAGCAGTACCATTCCTTTGCATTTTTTCTCCATTGTGCTTTTGCTTCAATTTCTCTTTTAAGTGGAGCAACTTGTTTGAAGACATGTTATATGTACAGAGCCAGAGAACTTTGAGAAGACGACTTAAATGTTTTTAGTTTTCTTGAGGTCCAGGTAAGAAGGGGGTGGTAAAAAGGGGAGAATGATGGACAGATAATTGGGAGTTTCTGGGATGGGAACATTTGGATTCTTCCAATGCCTGCCCATTCCTTTTTCTCTGAACCCTCTGCTGTCCATACTATAGGGCTTGTAAGTAGTGGGGTGGATCATGGAGGCCTGTGAAGAGAGCCCAGCCTAGCATTCATTAGTCTTTTCTCTATGAATGCTAAGATGGTGGTGGAAGAAACCTGCTAAGGTTTCTACCCCGTTCTCAGTGTCCCCTTCCCCATTTACCTCTTGTCCCCAGCATTGATTTTTAAAAAGCCATATATGTGTTAGTCAATTTTGCACTGAGTCTCTTCTCAAACCTTTATCCCGGTCAAGAAAGTCAGGTCCCCATATGGCCAGAGGTCAACTCTATTTGTCTCTCTTCCCTTAGCCTCTCTCTTCTATCTTAAATCTTCAGATCCTTACCATTTCCTCACCACAGAAAACTCACAGCTTCCCTGGAAGCTTGGGAGTCACATTCCCAACAAAGATGGCAGCAATTCCTGTCCTGCCCCATCTGGGCCACTTTATCTTCCTGTAGGCACCTGAGATGGAATGACAGCATTGGATCAGGCTTTGAGACCACAGTGTGTTCATTAAAGAAGTGAAGAGGGTTTTTGCTTTGCTTTGTTATTCAAATAGAGTGAGGGAATACCTATACCAGAAAGAGACTGGAAAGAAAGTCTTTGCTGACCTGAAACTGACCCTTCTCTTTTCTGCTAGTGCTATATGGGAAGTCATGTGTTTTATATACCTTATGTGCACATATCTACTAGGAAGGCAGCAGTATAATACAAATATGAGCTCTGGTCCTTGGGATCAGAGTTATGGTCATGGTAGAGTTGCAGGACAAGAGTGCCTTTAGAATCTGGGTGGCAGCAGAGTACAAATCCAAGTATGGACATCAGATGTCACTGGACTCCTCTCCCATCCCTAGGGCTGTGAGATTTTGGTGCTCTCTCAGGGTCCCCTCTCACCCACATTCCATAAACTTCATTCATAGAAACTTCTGTCAATCTCTACCTTTATTATTTTACTCTTTCCAATTCACTTTCTATCATCAGGGATTCTTCTGTGTCTGTGAACCTCATTTACTCCTTCTAAAGCCTAACACTTGCCACTCCCTTGCTAGAGAAAGGAAGGAAATGGTAGGCCCCTCTGGTGGTCTAAGTGTCCTTGGTCTGGAGACAGAAGCTGGGTTTTATTACTGAGCCTGCCTCTGTTGGGTAGTCTGAAGGGGCAGGGAAAGTTGAGTGTTGGCACCAGTGTGGAGCTAGTGTGGGTGTCAGGAGTAGCTGAGCAGACGGCACCTGGCTGGGTCCACAGGCTGCAGGGAACTTGGTGATAAATTTACTATACCTATAGGCTGATGTAACGCAAACCACAGCATCATTCCAAACCCTCCCTGCTGTGCAGGTCTCTTCCATGGTATTAGGGCTCTGGGGTTTGGTGCTGAGTAGCAGAGTTAAGGTGTCTAGATGCCTCTGGGGGTGAGTTTTCATCCAAGTCTGTTCCAGAGAGGGAAGTACTTAGTAGAGAAACGATTTCTTATAGAGTGGCTAAGACCATGATAATGTAAAATTAATCCCACCCAAAAAACTGGGGGTGAAGCTGAAAAGCTGTTTTTTTTCCTTGGATGATTATTCAAGACAGGACATTAACTTTCCCAGAGCTATGGGCAGCTATTTAAACTTTGGAAGCAGAAGCCTAGGCCCAGCGGTGGCTGGGCAGTCCCAAGCAGAGTAGGTATTTGGCATGATGAGAAACTTCCCTGGAGCCTATGAGGCCAGTCTCGGATCCTGGTTTTTTTCTCTTCTGATCAGTAACTTGAGTCTCTACAAAATTAGTTTGGGACTTTGCTGGAATAAGGCTTCAGTAAGAGAGAAGGGTCACTACAGGTCTCCTGCAGGTAAAACTAGCTGTCTTGTATATCTGTCCCTATGCAAGAGATGGATGATTGCAATGAGTGCACCATCTTCTGGGGAGGGTGAGATTCCTTATTTCTTTAATGTCCTACACTAATTTTTGAGGTTTTCATGGCCTGGGTCTCACCTGATCTTTGTGGAGCCTGTCTCTGAGGGTGTCCCTCCCCTTAAATGTAGGCGTTTGAGTCAGGAGATGCCCTCATGTTCTCTGCTGTGCCCCTTCTTGGTTCTGTCTTCCTTCTCACCTGGGAATGATCAGGGGCTTCAGAACCATGGGTGGCAGAAGGTGGGGAGGGGCCCTAAATCCTGATCCTGGTGGTTCAGAGATCCATGTTGTGGTTGTCAGATTTGGCAAATAAAAATACAAGATGCTCAGTTAAATTTCAGTTTCAGATAACAAATATTGCCTATTGTCCTAGGCAATATCTGAGACACAGTATATTGAAAAGTGATTCATTGTTAATCTGAAATTCAAATTTAACTGGCCACCCTGTATTGTGTCTGGCAACCTTGCCCTATAACCATGTCTTCCTGCTCCCTCGTGGTCCTGGGGGCCAGTGATTGCTCACCATAGAGTTGACTCAACTTGTTTTTCAAACTGCAATACGGAGAAGGGGACACTGACTTGAAGATACCTGAATATACTTTATTTTTCAAGTGACAACAAAACAAGAACCTTCTGAAGCCATCTGAGCCTCATCTGACCCCTTCCATATGTGTTTAGTTATATATAAAGGGTAGTTATCTATAAACATATGAACTGAAATCTTGTTTAATCAAGATGCATGTCTATAACTTTCTGTAAATAGCCGCATGGCAATGCTGGGAGTCTCCTTGATTTCCCAACCCCAGACCCATTTTACAGAACTGGCTGAGCCTGTCCCTTCCATGTATGTCATGTGGCGTCTTTGTCTCCAGTCTGACCCTGCTGCCCTGCAATGGAAACCATCAGGATGGAAGGTTTCTGGCCCACAGGCTGATTCTGTTGGAAGATGCTGGAAGGCACTCTGTCCCTGAAGGCCCATCTGTTGCACATTTGTCTGCAGGGCCACCCCTTGGGATACTGTGTGCTTTGTCTGGTCTGGTGTCTGTGTCCCATTGCTCCTGTGTCCTGTGTGTGTGTGGTATGATTCCCTTCTTCCCACTGTCTGAACTTACTGAAAAGCCATAAAGGGAGCCTCCTGCTGGAGTCTGCCCTTGGCTCCTCCCAGGAGCACTTGTGTCCCTCTGACTGGCTCCCCATAGAACACCTGACAGGCCCACCTGATGTCACCCTGTTTTGCTCCTTTAGCCTGGTGCTATGAGGACAGATGGTGTCTGGGGCTTCTGGTGGGGCCCTAGGAGATGATCCTGGCTGGATTTCTTGGCCTAAGTCTGATGATTCAACTCCATCTCAACCCTGTTGTGGACAGGGCAGTGATAGGGACTTTGTAGTTTTGGATACATACTTAGGGGCTCTGTAGAGACCACCAGGGTTTTCAGAAGCAGCTAGCTAGTGGCTCAGTCTGTGGTCAGGCTCCTATTTACCCCTGGGGGCCCACAGATGGTAATGGAGTGGGGAGGCATGGGGAAAGCCTTGGGCAACACAGTGGGTTAAGTTCTCCCATACTCCATCCTAGTCTGATGGAAAACCTTCTGAGCAGCGTGGGCCACCCTCTGAGTACGGAGCAGGTGTGCATCAGACTCTGACTCACATTTGATTCCAGAGCAGCCCCCACCTGGTTTGCTGAGCAGTGGAGAGGTAAAGCTCTGGTCAGCATGTTGAACTGCTGTGCCTAGTCTGCAGCCCAGGCTCCTCATGGCCGCCAGGAGGCCTTAAGGCAAGAGAACTTGAAAACTAGGGTGGGTGTACTGTATAAGCCAGAGCTAGCAAGGTGGGCTCTGCCATTATAAACCACCATGCTTGGGTACACTGTCTGATGGGCTTTAGATCCCCTGTGCTGAGGTCATAAAGAGTGGAGAAAGGGGAAGGGACCATTTCAGAGCTGGATAGGGTCAGCTCCCATTGCAGGGCCTCCCTTTCTCCAGACAGAGTCAAGGCAAGTGCTGAGCCTGGCTGGCCAGGTGGTGGAGCAGAATGTGGGGTGCTGAAGTTCCTTCTCCACTCCCCTTAACAATCAATCTGGGCTTTAAGAGTTCCCCTTCAGAGAAGCTTCATCATTCTGTCCTGAGTCCAGCTCACCTAAGGACTTGATTTGCTGCTTTCTGAAAACCTTGGGGCTAGAAAACATCAAAACTAGAAGCAAAGCCTAGCCTAGCCTGACCTGGGTCATTCCCTGGGTCACCTGACCTGGGTCATTCCCTGTGGCCCCAACCAGGAGCTCCCTGTGTACACAAGGAGGACACTTGCAGAGCCCTAGCTGCCCTCTTCTTCCTGCTTGGCAATGCTCTCCACCCCTTATGTGGACCCTGTTGTTCTTGTCTGATCTCTTGTCAAATTGTTATTTTGTAACGAGCTGCGTCTCCTTATTAAAGAAATGAGCTGAAAGAAACCTAGGGGTGGGGGGATGTCTCCAGTCCTTTTTCCTGGGCCACAGTGGGGTGGGGGTTGGATAAGGTTGGTGAGCTGTTCTCTGAGGCCCTGGCCTATAACCCAGCACCCTTCCCCCACCAATGGAAACAGCAGACAGGGCTGAGTCCTGTGTGGTGCTTGGAGGGGGAAGAGGTGACTGGAGCTCTGGTGGTGGGTGGGACACACAGCACTCCACAGAAGGACACATGCCAGTGCCCACCACTGCCCTGGAGAAACTGGCTGGTGCTGAGGGTCAGTTCTGGCAAGGCTGGGGTGGCCCACTTCCCTGCCCTCCCTCCAGTAGATCTAGGCTTAGGGAATGACCACAGCATGGGAGCTTAAAAATTGAGAATTCCCATAAAGCTCATAATTGTCCCATTGCAATTAGTTGCAAGTGTCCTGTACTCACAAGATCAGGGATGAAGAGTAGGGTCTGGGAATGTTCAGGAAGAGTGTGAGGCAGTGTTGCCCCAAGACTAGGAAAGGACTGGAGTCTTTTTCCACTTCTTACCCTGACCTATCCCCTCACTTGGAAGACAGGCGCCTTCTTGTCAGCTTCCACCTGTGGCAGCTGTCCTCTAGGACTACAGCTACATTTGGGCTTGCCTTCAGGCCCAGATGCATGAGAAACAGCAGAGAAGCAGGGACAGGCCCACCTGAGCAAATGGCTAGGAGCCTGGGTCCTTGAACATCTGTCCCGTCCCACTCCTTCAGTTCCTGAGCAGTGCAGGCTGGTAGTCTGGGTAAGGAGACTCCTGGGACAGGACTAGGTGGATCTCCTGTGTGAGAATGTGGGCTCCTCACTCTGCTGCAGGCTGTGCATGCCATCCCCTCCCCCACAGAATGTCACTGCTGACAACATTCTGTGTAAACCTCACCACGTCCAGTGGGGGACATAGGATGTTCAGTCAAGCCCCTGGTATTAGACATACTGCATGACCTGTAGCAGCTCCGCATAGGCCCTGAGGTCAGTTCTGAACTCTTCAACCATGACATCATGTGTGTGTTCTGCTGCTAGGGCTACAAAGAGCTGGGTGACACCAAGGGAAAAGAATCTTTCCTCTCTGCTTCCAAGTCAGTGATCAGGGATTTCCGCTTGGCGGAAAACACGGCTGAGCAGAGCCAAAGCAAGGCTTGCTGCATGGATAAATCAGATTGGAACCTTGGCTGCCTGAGGTTAGACCTGGCCACCCACTCACCATCCCAGCCAGCCCTGCAGCACCTCCCTCAGCTGGGTTCCTTCATTTGGAGTTTTGATGTAACCTCTAGGGAGTGGCAAGTTGGTTGAATTTGGAGTCTGCACCTAAAAAGTGGTTCTGGAGGAACGCCCTCACAGGCCCTCCCCTTCCAATGAAATAGCTTGCTAGTGTACAGGGAGACAGCCTGGTACTTTGCACCCAGCCATAGTCTTAGTCACTGGAAACCCTGGTTTCTTCTTACTAGTTCCTCTGAACCTTCCTTGCAGCCTTTGGCTTGGCCCAATCCACCTAGGAAAACACACAACCCACCCTCAAGGCCAGCAACTTATGAGTGTAAAAAAGACCCTTACATGGTTGGCAGCTGTAGGAAGCTGCTGGGTGAGGGACCCACACCCAAGAAAGCTCACTGCACAAAATTAAAACAGTTTTACTGATTTATAAATACTGTTGTGTTTACAGGCATCATATAGATGTGAATATTATTTTTCTCAAACTTTCAAACACAGAATACTTAACTATAGAATAACCACCAGTAAAACAAAACCATCCATTTCAGGGTTGAAAGGCCACTCAAAATTGCATAAAAATACATTCAGTTCACAAAGCGAGCTGGCTTCCCCTCCCTCAATACTCCAGGTATATTTACAGTGGACTGGTTAAACCCATACAACTCAGCTGAAAAGTTATATCTGGCGTTTTAACTATGGTGGAAGGTGAGGAGGTGGCTAAGGACAAATGCTACTACTAAAATAGGAGAGGTGTGGAGACTCCAGGTGGCTCTTTTCCATTCCTTTCGCCTCTCTGACCAAAGTCGGCAGAGGCAAGAATGAAGATGGGGAACCATAAAGTCAAAAGCCTGAGTCTGAACCATTCCCTTAAGAATAGGCTGTATCTCCTTCCAGAAGAGGGATGCAAGGGAAAAACCTATTCCTTTTCTCTTGTGGGAAATTCTGACCCTCCTTGAGGTGCCAGCCGGTAGCAACCAAACCCTCCGAGGGCTCACTCACGTGAGCTAGATGTTTGTATTCTTCCAGAACCATCTTCTGCCCTGAAACCTGCCTTCCAGGGTCTTTTTTCCCTCCAAGCTCCCTTTACTTGTCCCCTTTGTACCCAAGGACAATATGAAAGCTATTTGAGGTCTTAGGTGAGTGGGAGTACAGCAAGGGCACAGATTTCAGGGTCATGTTTGAGCTGGCATTGTGTCCTTGTTCAGGATCTATATTATGTTGCCCAGCTCTGGTCTTGGGAGCACATCAAAGCCTCTTCAAAGGCTTCCCACAGGAGATGTGCCTTTTCTGACTCCTCTGCCTGCCAGGGAGGAATCGGCTGAGCTGCCATCACAGATGGACTGACACACGGATCCAGCTTGTGCCCAGAAGACACTGTTGCCTTAAGCTGGAGCCAGTTACACCTCTCAGGACAAAGATGGCATAAAGAAGGTAAAGCTGCACATGGTCTCAGCAGCCCCAGGCCTGCAAAGCCTACAAGTCACCCCTTCTCTCTGAGAGGCATTAGCACAGCAAGGAGCTTCGAACTGCAAGGGATAGGAGGGGGTGGCTATTGGTGTATAAACTTCTGGAATCTTGGCTGACTCATGGAAAACTTTCTTTAAAGCACCACAGGGTCCAGTGAAGAAGCTAGGAATAAAGAATGTGGAGGGAGATGAGAGGGAAAGCATATTATGCTTATTTTGGAAGAATATGAGAGCATCCTGATGTCACCTTAAGGGGCCACCCAAGTAAAAATTTTACTGGAAGCATTAGGGGAAAATGTGGAGGAGAAAAACCTATCACTCTGGTGATTCACAGTCTGAAATGGTAAGCAGATGAATAAGAGAAAAGCACAGAAGTCTTGGGAATGGGGGAGCAAAAGATAGGAACTCATAGAATACACAGGTAAAATTAGGTTTTGAGTTCTCATTTCTAATCAAGAATATGCCAGATTGCACTCTAAAAGCTCCAGGCCAGCACAAGTGCACATGGACGTGCACTGACAAGAGTGAACCTCATTCTCAGACCTCCTTAGGCCAGCAATGTCTCATCCATGCTGTGATCTTCACACGTTCCCATCTCTTCTGACGGTTCTTCCTCAGCAGGACTTCCTGACTCCAGTTGTAGGCCATGCCCCTGTTCAACTCTGATCCTCAGCCACAGCTTCCAAGAACAAGCAAATGCATCTTCTTTCACCAGGTGCTGGCTGGCTAATTATCTGCTTGTTTTTTCTCAGCTCTCAGAGACTACTTCATCCCTTAGTAGATGTGACAATGATAGTTCCTATAATTCCAATCTAATCAGAACACAAGAGATCAACAACTGTCCCTGATAGTGTCTACGGCTCCTTGAGAAGTGTCAATACCTATTAGGAAGCTGATTAAAATCTCTGCTCAGCTGGAGACTGAAGTCACTAGTGAGGCAGACTTATTTCCATGTGTTTTGCCTCTTCCTGCCATTGTCTCCATCCTGATCCATGCTCAAAGCCTGGGACTGGCTGCCTTTTACGTACCACAGCACACAGCCACCTTCATATCCAGGTCCCTGATCAGCTTTTGCTGATCACATGCAGACCTATAGGCTTGTGAGAGCTGGGTGCTGCTCTGTGTTGTGTCTGGGTGGCTTGTAAATGCTTACTGCTTTGGAAGTCTCCTCTGCACACCTGATTTAAAGAAAAGACTGTCTTGAATAGCACCAGAGCCTCCTACTTCTGATAGCTTAGAATCCAGAAGAGAAGTTCCAAGGAACTAAAAGCTGAAGTTTTTACAGAGGAAAACTTGCTGTTGCCAAGGCAGAGCTCAAGGCTAGGAACCAGCTGGCAGTAAGCAGAGTACAATGTAGCCTGATGTCTAGGTGTTAAGAGCCACGGTAGCTTACATCTGAGCAGGGTGAGGAAAAGTGGCTGAGGAAACCTATGAAGCAGCAGCTCTATTTCCTTCTCAAACAATTTGTCCAAAGGCTGCAGGCAACAAATTGCTTTCTATCCATTTCCCCACACGTTCCAATTTCCACCTCTGCAGGTTTTAATATTCTTACCACACCATTACAAGGGAAAGCAATTGCAAAACCATTCAATTACTCTCAATATCAAACTCACTTTCTAAGAAGGATGAGAAGTCAACCTTGACATGCTGATGTTACACAGTTTGAATCCAGAAGAAAACAAGAATTTCTGCTCCTGAACTTTGAAGTTAAAAGAAATTTCTGCTTCAATAATTCCAAGTTTAAGAAATGTTCTGATCTTCTTAAGAATGAATAAATTACAGAATTTTAAGCCAGAAGGGATTTTAAAGATTACCTTGCCCAAGGTCACCTGGCTAATGGAAGAGCAGGTGCTGGGACACAGGTGTTACTCCCTGGGGCTTATCCTTTCATAATGATTTACTTTGTGCCCAGAGCTGCTGGGGTTTTTGGGCCCAAAGGAACTCCTACTTTGGGAGTATAAGCCTGCCTTAAAAACCAGAATGGTGCCAGAGATCTGTAGATACAACTGGCTCTGCATTGGGCAGGGACTACCTCTTACTGATATATATGTTGAGGTAAGCGTAGTGTGGGTATTAACAACAGGGTCTGATGACCCTTGGCGACACTTGGGAGGGAAGGCTCCCAAAGCTCCAGTAAACCCAGTGGCTCACAAGCTGGGATGGAACAGGGACTTCCTTCTTACCCAGCTGCTGGATCTGTACTCTCCCACTTACAACAGGCTGCAAGAAGAACAGCTGGTGATATTTTGCACAGTCCTCCCTTCATCAGGCCATGTGCCACAATGTCAGGAAGGTGGCCATCGTTCCGCCAGGAAGAGGCAGTGTCAGTGGCCTGAGTAGTCTATGATGGACCAAAAATTAAGAGAACTAGCAAAAGGCATGGCTGTGAGAGCTTATCTTTTCTCATCTATGGCTCAATTAAACATTCCTGGTGAAGAAATGGCCGGCAGTGCACATGCTTTTGTGGGACCCACATATCATGAATGGCATTTTAGCCTCCCTGCTTTCTGAGTGAACTGTTAAATGAGCACGTTTTGTTTGGGAAAGAGAGAATGGGATCTCCAGACAGAGATATGAAACCTACCTGTAGCCTCAGAGAACAACAAATATATCTAGGTCTCTGTGGGTAGGGGTGGGAGAGAAACCAGGACAAATTCCACAGATGGAGGGAGATAGGTGGCTCTAGGATACATGCTGGCAACTAGCCCAGGACCTGAGTGTATTGAGAGACTCACAGGTACTTTAGATTCTTTGGTGGCAGCAACCAAGATGTGCCAATGTGGAAGAACTGGCAGTTTCTCAAAGGCAAACCCTAGCCTGAGAATCTCAGGAATGGCCCAATCATTGTTCCCAGAGGTGTGGCAATGGGAACAGGGTAGGAAGCTGTAAAAGCTGTCTTCTCTATTTTGATACTTCCAGGGAAGATTCTCAAGTGACAAAGCCACACCCACATTGTTGGCCAGCATGCAGCTCTCTCTAGGGCTGGGCTGCAGGGTGCCTGAGAGCACCTAAACCAGACAGGAGGTTGGTGGCCACTGAAGAGATCAAGCAGCAGAAGAACAGGTGTCTGGGGATGCAGGCACCAGAGAAACAGCTGCTGGAGGCCTCTAAACACTATCTTGCAGAGCTTTCAGGGAACACAGTTGTAAAGAAAGTGTTTAATCTTAAGAGACCAGAATTTATAATGTTATCTAATAAAATTAATAGCATAAGAGAAAGTGACTGAAATTACCAAGGATGGTTAACACTTTGAGTTCTTGGCCATAGAAACCAGTACTCCTGAGTCAACTGCAAGCTTGAAAATCTCATCACAAGGTAAATTTCCTGGCAGGAAGCATCTTTACCCTAAAGGGCCATGTAAGCCAACAGGGGAGTCAGGCCAATCTGAGAGTCTTAGAAACCTGCCTTCCGCACTTTGAAAGGCACACAGGGATCTCAGGGACTTTGTAACACCTTTATCTGGTCTACAGAAGGGAAGAGGCTCAAAATTTTTTCCTCATAATCCAATTTTCTTTTCCTGTGAAATAGACATTAATCTTCTCTTTATCAATATCCAAAATATACCAAAAGAATCACTTAGCCAATGCCCTTTTGACTTCTTTACATAGAATGAAACAAATGCTTATAGTGGATGATATAGAAACTTCTTGCCCTAATTCTGAGAACTGGGCTTACAGTGCACCTGTGATAATACAAAGTAAGAGCAGCTTCTCCTAAAAAATGGATGGCAATGGAAGAGACAATCTGGATACTCTAAAGCTGGGTTTCCATCATAGGAGATGTGCTTCCTATTCTGGAACAGGGATCCCGAATGATACTTTCTCTTTAAAGGGCAATGGATGTTTCCAAGAGTCATAGAGAATGATGCTGCTATTTTCAGGAAAGTAACTACTAGGTAAGATATATTAAGAGAACAGACTCCTTTCTTCCCTGTCACTACTTTTGATAAAATGACAGTGCCTTAAATGACCTGTACCCTCAAAACGAACCAAGGGATGCAATTCATACAAAAGAAATACTGCATATTAATACTGGGTCATCACTGAAAACTAATGGCTTAACTGTGTGCTGGAATGGAAACCTCTGTTATGGTGTTATATATATTCATTCCGCCCCCTCCCCCCCAGAACCGGGGATTGAACTCAGGCCCTTGCACTTGCCAGGGAAGCATTTATTCTACTGAGCCATCTCCCCAGCCTTAAGTATGATATTTTTAAGGCTGTTTGTGTATGGACCAGGATGGCCAAGATATGACAGACACAGAAAGCCTGTAAGGAATGACTGTGAGGAACGACTGTATGACTGGAAACCATGGCTCCAAATAAACTAAAGGGAGAACTAAAGGGAGAGAGCACCAACTACATGTATCAAAGGGGATATCACATTACTCCAGCCACAAAGAGTAGATGGAGCCTACGTGGAGAATTCACAGGCCAAATCTGGCTATTAACAGAAACTCTCTAGTTATTGGAGTTAGGCCTAAGTTCTGAGTAACAAATGCACAGGCATCAGAGGCTACCTGACAATGGTTAAAGCTGTGCCACACTGGAAGTTGGATCAAGGAACTGCTGAGTCTGTCACCCTGAATAAAATCCCATGATTCTCATGAATTGAAAGTACCTCATCCCCTTAAATCTCTTTCAAGCTATCATTTCTTCCTATTAGTTTCAAAAAAAAACTCTAAATCTAACCACCAGAAATAAAGTCACTGCCATTCTCAGGAATATGATGGACAAACGGTCTTGTTATAACACTGTGAGTGTCCTTGGACCCTCTAGTTTCACCAACTGTGTCTTTCCTTCTTGATTCCACTCTCTAGCCAGTTCCTAACAAGCTGCCCTCCCCAATTCTCAAATCTACTTGGAATGACATCATTTTTCAGTAGGAGCAGGTGCCAGAGCACAGAGAGGAAACGAGGTCAAAGGGAGGCGAGGCAGAATGGGGGATCCACAGCCCAGAGTTTCAAGTAAAATCTAGATGAAAAATCATCTTGCAGGGAGAAGACAAGTATGTGATGGAGACAGACTGACACTCATGCCATGGCCTTGCTCTGCAGGGACAGGGCTCGCGGTGCTGCCACCAGTCCCCAGATTTTCTAAAGTGGCCGAGGACAGCTAGGTCTGGTGCTGTGTTCTAGCTTTTATACAATCAGGTGAGAAGGTGCTGCGGGGGTTGAAGGATGAAAGGATAGAAAGGAGTAAGGTTAGGGTCATGTGAGCTCTGGAGTAAGGGCTACTAGGCATGAAGGAAGGAAAGGGTTCAGACTAGTCAGGGATGGCACTAAGTTACTATAAGAAGAAATAAAAACGAGTCAGTTCCTGAGAAGTGAAGGACAGAGCCTTGATGCAGACTCATCATTTCTAAAGAAACGTAGCTCCAGAGCATTTGGTGATTCATTCCCTAGCCTGCCATTTCTCTTCACATCCCAGACAGGATCCTGGAGTTGCCAGCAAAAGACTCACCTATATCAGAGGATTCTGGGTCAGAGTAAAGGCTGTGGGCAGAAGCCTTACAGTTTGAACTGAATCCAATATGGACAAAGAGGCAGAGCAGCAGAAGTTAGGGTCCACGGCCGAGCTTACTGTGCTCCACAAGGCCTTCTCCAGACGGCTTGGATGATTACAATCATGCTTCAATTAAAACTGTCATAAAACTCAGGATGGGGGTGTGAAGAAACCTGGCATTCAGAGTACAGAAAAAGTGTGCAGAGGAGGTGACTGAAGAGGGTCAGAAGGAAGTGTCCTTCCACCAAAACATTCATTTCTTTTGGCTGGAAGGCAATAGCTAGATAAAAAGAGTAGGGCAGCAAATGTTTCTCCCTACTCCTACACGTGGAACCTAGTTTATTTGGACAGTTTGCTGATGACTCTGATGAGGGCACCATTTTCATCTTTCAGCCTCTGGTTGTCGGATTTCAGTTCTGTTAACACCTATAGTGACAGAGGAAAGAGTATGTTAGAGCCTGGTGTGAGTGCTGCCTCCACCCTCCCAGAGCAGGCCAGGTTGACAGGTGAGCAGGTCCTTATAGACAGTGTACAGTGAACTGTTACCATCCTTTCTCCCAAGAATCTATTTATTGAGTTGGTAATGTTAATATTTAGGAAGGCCATACCCTTTATCTTTTCTCCTCAAATTTTCAAAGATATCTCCATGAGATTGAGGTTTTTTTCTTTTCTTTTGCAGAACCAGGGATTGAACTCATGCCCTTGTGCTTGTCAGGGAAGTGCTGATTCCACTGAGTATCTCCCTGGCCCTCATACCCCTTATCTTTTAATTAGCATATTTAGCAATATTTTTATATGCGGCTTTTATGTTTTAATACTGTAGATCCTTTTATTTTATTGATTCTGTAGCTATTTTTAATTGTTCCCAGCCTTGAACTTACCTCTAGTCTAGAGAAATTGGGGAGAGTGCCAGAACAGATTGGTTAGGACATAGGGAAGGGATTTAGAAAGGAGCCAGGGAAAGGGGGTTACCTAAAAGAGTTGAGGTAGGACACTGCTTGCCACCCTATGAAAACAAAATGAGGGGTAACCCTAGGCTTTCCTACCATGTGTACAAGATGACTTAAGGACCCTCCCCTTGGTGCTATCAGTGCATAGAATCTACCAAGCTTGATGTTGGTCATGTTACAGATGCTCACTTTCAACTATTAAATCCTATGGAAATTACAGATATGGTTACAGGGCTATTCCCTTTAATTCTCCACTGATAATTACCAAGAAACACCAAAAGATCTTATGGTCAGCTTCATGGGATAGTGTTACAATTCCAGAAAACAGATCCTTATATAGAGGGAGATAAGGAGTAAAGATTCAGTTCTGTCAGTTCTGCCATCTTGAATATTACACATAGTGTTGTTCAATTTGTGGTACAAAGAAAAAAGATTGGATTCCAACTCTGTTATATAAGGTCAATACTATGTGCTGTGCATGTGAGAAATTCTAATAGGCTTTTTTTTTTTTTTGGCAGAACTGGGGATTGAACTCAGGCCCTTGTGCTTGCCAGGGAAGTGCTTACTCTACTGAGCTATTCCCCTGGCCCCTTCTAATAGGCTTTTGATAAGGGTACTTTTATGTGTGGGTCTCACTGATAGCCAGATTTACATTACACAGAAATTACATCTTCACCATGAGGACAATACAAACTGACATCCTCATCTGCTCAATGCAGATAGATGTCCATGTCCTCTGATTGAACAGTCATTTAAACCTACAGAACTACTGTGGTAGATATTGCCCACAGGAAAGCGTGGCCTGGGCTCAGGTCCTAGGGTTCTGCCTGTTTAATTCTGGCTCTTGGCTCTGCTATTAACCACATGGGGATCTAGCTATACCTTAAAGACTAATATTCCTCATTTCTTCAATCTTGCAGTGAAGATACAAGTTACTTTATGTAAGTACAAAATATATAAGTATGCATACATCCATCACAGATATATAACAAATCTGTGTCAAGGGAGAAAAAGGAAAACATTACCAAGTATCTGTAATATGGGAGGCACTGTGCTACAGGGCTTCACTAGCACTCCATGCCTCTGTCATCAGTTGCTACCCTTTTTGCTACATGTGAAGGAATTAAGACTTTTGCAGCTGGTCCAAGGCAGCCATCTATTTAAGTGGTACAGCTGATATTGAACCAGGTCTGCCCAACTCCAAAGATCATTCTTTCATTACAGGTGGGAGTTGAAACTCATGCCCAGAAACTGAAATTTCAGCACTGATACTGTCATGTCATTAGTAATTTGTATCACTTTATGCAAAGTTCTTAACATCTGTATTTCCAATTTTGTTACTCATAATAATAACATCTCTCCCACTCCCTCATGAAGTAGAAACTCTTTGGGGCCCAGAGGAGAAAACAGTAGAAGTGTGCTGATACCTGTTAAAGTATTTTGCCATGCTGAGCATTTCTACTATGAGTTCCCCCATGAACACAGGGGAGCAGGCAAGTAACCTGCAAACTTTACCAAGAAGACTTTATCATCCAGAAAATATCAAAGTAAAATTTTAGTTCTTTGACCCTGCTTCTCTTCCAAATAAATCAAGGCAGCTCTGCATGCCCTCTCTTTCATGATGCTTTCTACCCCTGCAGCCTCTTGGAATTGAGTGCTCAGCAACTCATTTCAGTGACTTTGGAAAATGTCAGCCCAGGGTGGCCTCATGATGTTTCATATTTCTATGTTTTTGCTAATATCTAATACTGGGCCCACAGAGTGGGTAAGGCTCTGAAAGCCTTTTTACCATAAGACTCCATAGGCAGGAAGAAGATATATTATATATATCTTCTTCATACATACATATACATATATATGTATATGTATGTACCCAGCCATTCCACCGCTTAGCAGTTCTTCAAATCAAAACTTGTGTTGTGTTGCCTTTTTTTTGGCACTAGGAATCAAACTGCATTGCTTTTTTTTTTTAATTGCACAGACAACTATTTGAACTTTTGTGATTTATTCCCACATTTAGAGCTCTATTCCTCAGGAAAAGTTAGGGCAAGGCAATTTCACAGCTGCAACATGTTACAATTGACATCTTATGGAAGTGTCAAAAAGTAAAAGAAGTGGAATTATAGAAATCAATGGGAAAAAAGCCTCATAAACTTCATTCTCAAAAGAAGGGGAGAAATAAATTGTGTCCTTTGATGTTCACTTGAAGTTAAAGAATGATTAAATAGAAGATGTATGAAGGTACTTATACAAATATGAGGTTTACCAAAATTTTATCATTTTAAGTCCTTGAACATCAGCTTCTTAATTGCTAAATTTCCAGCTGACCTTAGCTTGATGTTATGACACCCTGGACAAGTACAATTAAGCACACATTTTCTCAAACATTTCTTCCTATAGTCCATGATAGGAATGTGTTAAGGAGGAAGGAAGGAAGTATCAGAGGGCACAAGAGCAAGGCTGGCTATCACAGCAGGGTCCTACTGAGTTATGCTTGAGCTGCCTTGCATCCAACTCCTTGAAAGGTGAGTCCTCCCTTCTACTTTGTTGGTAAAAGGATTGAATTACATTCTGAGATAAGATGATTTCTCCAGGGGACTATTTTAAAAAAGGGACAAAATCTCTTGGTTACATTTCCAGTTTGGCTTAGTTATCTTTCTTTCTGGCAGAGGTGAGCAAGCTTTCTTGTAAGGGGCCAGATAGTAACTATCTCAGGGTCTGCAATCACTGTGGAAGTGCTCAACTCTCCGCTATAGCAAAAGTGGCCACAGACATGATGATAATACATAAAGAGTGAAGCTAAGTTCAATACAACTTTATTTTTGGACAATGGAATTTGAATTCCATATAATTTTCATGTCATGAAATATTCTGACTTTTTTTTAACTACTGGTATGGCTTATGAACCACAGGAATGAGATATAGTCTAATGTACCAAGGTAAGGGCATTCTTCAAGTGGCACAGTCTTTTGGTAGAAAAATGATCTTTGGAAGTTAACCTAAGGGAGAATGCTGTCCTCCATCACTCACCTGCAATTCTGGGCCACACTATAATTGCTCAACAGATCCTTCTTGCATGGTTTAGGCCATGTGCTTAACAAACAGCTAAAACTTTGTACCAAATATGCAGGCAGCTTATAATCATATTGGGGAAGGACACAGGCTCTAGGATTCAACCTAGTTAAGTGATTCTATTGAATCACTCTCATGCATGCTAAGCATACCCTTTACCACTGAGATCCCCTGCTTCCAGACCATTTCTAGGAATTTCAAGGCTCATTTTAAAGCATAGACTTTGAAGTTAACAGTGTCTGCTCACTGCCAGGCCATGGTAGCACTTCTCTTTCAATTTTCTTTCTGCCTATGATAGTATCTGCAGCAGGATATTAGCTCAGCCCTTATGGTAATTTGGGTGCTTCAATTCTAGTGGAATTTAGTTGCCAGCTACTTACCCTGAAGGCAAAAACAAATAGGCAAGAAGAAGAACAGACCCTGGTCAGGGACTAATTAGATTGTTGCTGAAAATTAAAAACTCATTTCAGGGCAGTGGTGACCCCATCACACTATCTTGGGATGGGGAAATAAGCTGTCTGTGAGCTTGTCTTTCAGATCCACAGCCAGGGGAAGGTTACAGTTTGCCAAACAAATTTTTTGGTTCTCATCTGAAAATATATCTCTGTTCTCTGCTTCACTGCCTGTCACTTCCTTTGCAAACCTGGCCCCTGTAGGGAAGGCCTCATATTTAATGGTCTCATTTATATATAGGCTGTAGGGCCAGGGAGATAGCTCAGTAGAATAAGCATTTGCCTGGCAAGTGCAAGGGCCTGAGTTCAATCCCTAGCTTTGGAAAACACACACACACACACACACACACACACACACACACATTGTATTCTAACTCACAGTGTGCATACTCAGGATGGGGGAGGAAATATCTCTAGGCCCAGAGATTTGTGACAGATTTGAGACAGAAATGTCTCAGTAAGGAACATGGAGGAGGAAGAAGGGAAAAACTTGCAGAAGGAGGCAAAGAATGTTTAACCAGTTCTGCTCCAATAGTAGAATAGAGGACAATTCTGCTGGTAGCAGAGTTGGGTCAGAATAGCTCTAGCCTTTAGTTCTAGACCTCTTCACCCAGCAATGCTTCACATGTAGGAACTTAGTATTTTCTGGCATCAAAATGATTGTGATTCTCAATTCTGGTTGCACAAAAGAATCAACAGGAGAGTTTTAAAATAAACTGATGGCAGGTTCCTTAACTCAAACCACTGATTCTTGGGGGCAGGCTCAGTCACTCATATATATTAATATCTCCTAGGTGGTAATGGGGTACAGCCAGGATTGAGAGACTTTACTCTTGATTACCCTATGTTCAACTACGATTTGGAATCCAGAACCACACCAGTTGCTATAGGAATTGTACTTAATTACTGCTGACTGAGAAAGTTCTATCTCAAGTTGGCAAAAATCACATTGAAGAAATTATGTGTGCATATGCGTATACAAATACACACACACACAAACACACACACACACACACACACACATCTATGTGTAGCTAAGTGAGGAAATGCATACTCAGTCTCTAGCAAAAGAAAAGGTAACAGGGTGATCTTACCAAACACACTGCTGGCCCAGGCAAACCTCCCCCATTACCTCCCTTGCCCTAGGCTATTATATACCATTTTTATGGTCTCACTCCTGGCTCCTTCCACTTCCAGATGACCAAGTTTTACAGGAATCTGCATAGGGAGGTTTGGGTTTCTGGGACCAACAAGAAGAGTAAACCTGCCTGGAGTAGTGGAGGAGGAAAGTGAGGTGAAGAGGAAAGGCAAGAACTAGAGCTCCTGGGTGTCCGAGGACTCGATGGACTCCGAGAGTCTGGCCACCACTCGGGTTAGGGCTCTGTTCTCAGCCTGCAGTTGCTCGTTCATCTGCTTCAAGGTTTGAATCTGTTTTAGCTGGTGGAGGTTCTGCAGAGAGTGGACATGGAAGGGACAGACAGACAAGACAGACTGAAGGAAAAAAAGTAGGACAAAGATACTATGTGACTTTTTTTTTTAGCTTGCATGCAAGAAAGGAATTGAGAAAGGCAGGAGTAATGAGAAGTTATGTATGGAGGGCATGCAATGGAGAAAAGCACCAGGAAACGGAGAGCTGTGTCTGTGATTCTTGGCTGAAGGTCTAAGTATGCTGAAGGTTGACATATGAACATAGCAACTCGGTTCTCAAAGCACATCTGGGTCATTTCTGAAAATGAGAGCCTACCATGTGGTTCGGTCCTTTTTAACCAGATTTATATGGCTGAACTATAGCCTCAGGGACCTTCCTTCACTGTCATCTGGAGTGGAGCTGAGGATTCAGAGTGCTCCTAAATTCAGGTGCTCCCTTTTCTCTTTCCCCCATTCCAACTCTCCACCTGCTACTCAATACCCTACACCCATTTGTTTTCTTTCTTCCTAACTCATTTTATTTTAAAAATTAAAACACGAAAAAGACAGAAGGCACTTTCTGTATATGGAATATATTCTTTAAAAGGGTGAGTGACACACACTAAAATAATATTGGACAAGGACTAGACAGCTTTTTAAGTTACTTTTTTAGGAAGCTACATCAACCCTTCCAGGTCTCCTCTGTAATCTAGAAGGCTTGTCAAGGATTCTGGAACTGTGAACCTGCTTCTAACCTGCTATATATGAGTATATGAATCACTACGTGCACAGTTAATTGTGTTCTCTATGTCCCAGTTCATATTGTAGCATTCACAAAGGACTCACATTCTGAATGAAAGGGGAAAATTTAAGACTATCTAGCTATAATGCAGTTGGGGTAAATCAATGTCCTTATCTAGCCCACATATAGTTCTCCTAATATTATATATTTCATAAGGTACTTAAAGTCTTCAATAAATGAGATTTGCTCACAGTCTGCCTACTCTGCTACATGTCTTTCCTAAGTGAACATCTACACTGACCCTGCCATTGAGACCATCAGCTCTCTGGAAGAGGGAAATGATTCATTGTCCAGATGGATAATGAAGGATGATCCTATGGGTTAGAATGGTGACAAAAAGGTCACCAATCATCAGAAAAAAGTCTCTTATACAACGATAAGGATGAGAATGAAAGATCAGTGGAATAACAGGTTGGGAGTGACACGTGGAAAATGAAAGGTAGCATGAGAGGAAAAACAGTGAAAAGGTAAAACAAGCAAAGACAAACTACTGAATAGCTTTTTCCCATTAGAGGGAGAATGACAACCTTGAAAAACAGGCAGGGCAGCCAAACCATCCCATGTGGCACTGGAGGGTAGGGACTTAGTGATCCTCTGCCCACTGTAAGCATTTTGGCCATGAAAGGAACAGAAGAGCATAAGTAGCACATGGAAAAGTTTACAGGGGCAGGTACCAAATTTAAGAGCCAGCTGAAAGTCCCTGGCTCTCATCTTCACTGGTGTTGGCAATGAACTAAAGCTTTCAACACAATCATTATTATAGTGGTCTTTGGCTTCTAGAGATTTTAGACATGAACTATACACATGAGTACACATAGAGTGAGATAGAAGAACTTAGAAATTATCATCATGAAGGAGAGAGTCAGGAAACAATCTGGTGGGCTGTTCTCTAGGAAGCAGTCTTGAAAAAAAAAAGGCAGGGCAAGAAGATGGGGAGGATAGCAGGGCATAGAGCACGGTTGGGAGGGCAGAGCTTAGCTGCTTAGCTGCAAGAATGGAATGACATTTCCAGAGTAAATAAAGTAAAAAATCCCAAGACCAATCTAAAAGGGGATTGGCTGCTGGGTCCCTCTCATGCAAGGCCCCTGGAAAGGAAGGACAGAAGGTCTGCTAAGGAGGCTGGTGCTGAATGGAGAATGCAGCAGAAAAGTAATCAGGTCAGATGAGGGCACATCCCAAGACCAAGTGCAGGACTAGCACAGCTCACACTGACATGCACACCTGTCAGAAGCTGGCATATAACCCTACCCCAGCTGGAGTTTCTCCAGGGCAGAAAATTTAGAAACACTTACCTTTCTAGGTAAAGGCCAGAAAGGCACCTTTCTCATAGCCACAGAACCACACACACACATCTATGTGAGCCTATCTCATAGTTTCCCATTTCTTTTTTCTTCCCCATTTCAACTGGCATTTATATTTTAATAATTTTCCAAGGTTAAAAAAAAACAAACAAAGGCTCAACAGTTACTTTTTGTGGTTGAACACCTACAGTATCTTTAATGGTTCATAGGAAATCAGCCCCTTAAATGGTCAGTCCCTATCAGTTGCTCCAGGGAGATATCTACATCTGCATAAGGTGAATATGCAGAAGCCTAGAGACCAGTGGTCTCAAGTTGTATTGGGTTACAGATTCAGTAAGATAGTTATCTGCAAGGTACCTAGTAGAAAGAGATTCTGGTCACTAATCCCCCTAGTAAAACTGGTCAGCATAAATTGTAAACATTTTCTTTTATTCTTTTAGGGCCAGTCACACCAATTTGAGAACATTTTACCTAAATTTAAAGTCTCTGTGCTCAAAGGACATATAAGCACAAATATAACAATGGTATGACAGGCTGTTCCTCCCTCAGTCCTCTACGAGCTGGATGGTTTGCAACCCTACCATTAGCTCTAATTTGAGCAAGTTGTATTTAAAGGTTGGCAGTCTGTAGGCATTTCTTCATTTAGTAATGGAGAATATCAGCAGCTGACTGAATGGGTGTGATTTTCAACTTTGAAAAAAATGTAAAACAGCTTACATACTGGTTTAGGGTCAAATTCTTAATCTGGCTCTAATTCATAATTTAATCAATTGATTTCAAAACTGCATAAAAATGGCTTCTCACTGGAGATAACAAACATTTTCCTGTATCATAACCCCTATTGAGAAAAGAAGAGAACTAATGGCATCATTTAAGAAATCATAGCCTCGTAGAGTACACAGAGAAACAGGTAAGACTGTCTCAATCCAGAGTTTGACAGAGACTAGAACAGGGAAAGGGCTACCTCACTTGCCTTTTGTTTGTTTATTTATTTCTATATTTAGGACAAATTCGACAGGGTCTCACTATGTAGATTGGACTCGTAGTGATTCTCCTGTTTTCAGCCTCCCAAGCTCTGGAATTACAGACAAATGCCACCAGAACCAGTCTCTATTGTCATTTCAGTGCGTCCTGTGGATGCGGCCAGCACCGCACACCAGGGATTGAACCCTGGCCGCTGTGCACTGCCTAAGCAGGTTCTTTAGTCCGCTGAACTATCAGGCCGCTCCTCTCACTTGCCATTTAGAATGAGAATAGAAGCCACAAACCTCAAACTCTCTATTTCTGGCTACTTTTGAGGTGTGTGTGTATTGCTGCGGTCTGTTGGGTGTGACACAAAGTTCCATGACTGGTGGGTACATGCTGGTTTGGGGCTCCTGTGTACTCACTGGAGACATCAGCTGTGGCTTCAGATCAGCATTCAGACCATTTCCTAAACAGCACTACTGACAGCTGCCTAACAGCACAGTACAGATGGTATAACTCAGGGGGTTCCAAAGATGGAAGAGAATCCATGCAACCAGGAGCTGTGGATAAGAACCAGGAGCTGTGGATACTAACATGCTGCTTCAAGAGGAGACTACCTCTGTATGGTAAGTGAGGTGGGTTTAGAGTAACCAGAAGATGGAGAAGTTTAATGATGCCAGGGTACTGTTCTGTTATTTTAGGAGAATGCTTCTCATTATTCTTAATCAAATACAGAAGATTTGAAGTATTTGATATATAAGCAGATGCTGCTGGGAATTCTACAGAGTATTATCAGGTGTAGCTTTGAGATGGTGAGTAGGAAATGTAGGACAGGGTTTGGGATTTCTTCTTCACTTTGGAATTATAAAGAGTAACAAGGTTATGACCACAAGCTCTTGTGAAAACTATAACCTTGTCTTGTCCTAAAAAGCTCTTTTCAGTAAATAACCGACCTTTTTGGGCTGTTGGAACAAGAAATATATCTCCTAAAGTGTCTCAATTACATATTTTGAGTGTTTGTTCCAAGCAGGAGATTTGGGATCAGCCTGATATTGTCTGAGTGCCTTTGCTTTCTAGCTGAATAATTTATATCTTACCAGGCAAGCACTTGCCATCATATATCCAGTAAAACACAATCCCTGAAGAAAGAAAATCTAAGCAAGGACTAGGTGATCATGGCCACATGGCATCACCCACTGCAGAGATCAGATGCTCCTACATCATATCGGGGGTCTCTACATTCCCTGATGCTCTCTATCTAGCTCTGCCTTTGGGAAGACTGCCAGACCTCAGCATTTAAAACTGCAAAGAACAGCAGTGGCAGTTGTCAAAGTGGCTAATGATGGTGAGGGTTACTGTAGGTTGTGGTGAGGGAGAGATGCAAGCAGTAGCCTGTAAGTGAATCTGTCCTGTACCTTCAGTGAACTGTTCTAGTGGGAGTGCCATGCACACCAGAATATTGTAGGGTAAGTGGACTGGGGGAGGAAATCAGTATGTGAATAAATTTTCATTCTGTTGAAGAATGACTTAATCTGTTCTCTCCTGAAAATGGCTGGGTAGGGAGGGGAAATAGGAAGAAAACCTCTTCCATGCTCAGGCTTCAGAGTAAGCACTGAATAGAGGCTTTGTAGAACTAGAAAACAAGTCCTTTTCATCAAACCTCTTAAAGGTGAAGCTACTGTCTAGAAAGGTTTAAAAGTTCAACATGGGTTTGTCTCCAGTGTGCCCAGATTTACCTGAATCAAAGATAGCATTTGTTCCTAGAAGGCCTGCAAGGTGGCCACAGTGGATATCATGTGGGTTCAGAGAGTAGCTGAGGAAAGATGCTCATCTTCTCTTCACATGTCAACTCTTCTTTTTTTTTTTTGGTACTGGGAATTGAACTTGGGACCTTGCGCATGCTAGGCTGTCTCCCTGGCCCCTCATCTCTTCTTGAGCTTGTTGAATTTGTATAAAATTTCAAGGGGACAGGCCTATATGCAAGGGTCCAGTTTTGGCAAGCACTCAGAACAGGCATCCAAAAAAAGAGGGAAAAAAAATCTCTTCATACCTTCATCTCTTCCTCCATTTCTGACATTTTTCGTTCCAAAGCTCTCCTCTCCTGTTTGGAAACAATGAGTCTTTTCAATATGTAATACACTTAAGGCAATCACAATATTGCCTCCTAGCTGCCATGTGATCAGGAGCTTCATGGTCAAAGGGTCTCTCTACTGAGTCTAGCAAATCTCACTCAGATGTGGGCAGTCTCTGATCCTGCGTTCCCCCCCCCCCAGGGGGGGATCCCATTAGGACATGAGGAGATATTGGGTGGGTAATTTGCTAACAGGCAAAAACAGGCCTGGGCAATATTTTTGTTCTGAGTTATTCTTTGCAAGTTGAAGATGTCATGGAATTTCAAAGGACTGCAAGTGACCAGGAAGACCTTTGTTCTTTATTAACAAAAAGCCCATCATTACCTTTAGTAGTACTCTCTCAAAATTCCTAGGAAACTGATTCTCTCATGATGGGGAGCAGATGGTGAGTACAGATGTAGACATCACTGTTTACAAACAGTACCCATCCCTGGGTATCTCCCCTCCCTGTCTACTTCTCTCTCCCAGCAACTAACTCTTAATTTAGCTTGAACTCAGTGAGAAGTCCTGGACCAGATGAGCTATCAAGGAAGTTTGGTTACAGGCCAAGGGAATGAAATGTAAAACTGCTTAGCTGCTTTCTAAATTAAATAGACAATAACAGGAGAGATGGGAACATACTACATCCCTAGGGTCAAATCAAAGCTAAGGCTCATCAATAAATCTAATTGAGTTTTCCCAATCCAAGAATGTTAAATCTCAGAAAAATATGTACTTGGGAGGAGGTCAGCAATTGAACCTGAAAGCCTTCCCTCAGTAAGAGAGTAGACAAAAGATCCTTATGACTCATGCCTCAAGCCACAAGACCTAAATCAATGGCAGAAAGTCCTGGTGAAAGTTTCCTTTCTGTCCAAGGTGACAGGAAAGGCAAAGAGCGCTTAGACATGTGTGTGCCTGTGTGTTATGATTTATAGTAAACAAAAATCTATTATGGCTCTGTGTTATGTGTTCAGTTCTCCTTAAAGGCAGTATAATGTATGAGATAACCTTCTAAGGACCCTCCGCACCCTAAGACTGGACTCTACAAAATACTATCTGAGGAAGTCAAAAGACTAGCAGGGAAATTATTGCCAAGAGTCAGACAAAAAGAATTTATCATCAAGCTGGGAATGGAATGTGGCAGAACTACTGCCTTCTTAAGATAAAAGTTTTTCCATTGGCATGAAAAACACAGAGAATGTCTGAAAGATAGGATCAAACAGGGGAAAAGAAACATGCACATACCCGTTTCTCCATCTCCAGCATCGATGATCGATCAGAAGTCTTCTCCTGTTTCTGCTAGGCAAATGGGAGGAAAACACTTATTACTTGAGCTGTTTCAGGGCTAGCAGAAAGCTCAATTCTGATCAGTTTTACCACTGGACATTCTGAAATGGAACTTTCACTCGAGCAGAGGTCCAAGCAAAAAGATTCTTATAGATAATTAAGCCTAAAATTATTATCTCTCTGCAGTTTACAGAGCTCCCCCTGGGGAATGGAAGTAGTAGTAGTATTCATTGTAATTTAAAACACTCACACATACAAAGACATTACTCACAGCACACACGCAACTGACACATACAGTCTCTGTCTTCTTGGTCTTCAATGCCAACTACCTCACACTGCAACAGCCCTCTTCCTTTTTTTTCTCTATAAGTAATATCAGAGAGTTAAAAATCAGATGCAAAAAGAAATAGATTCAGATTTGAATTAGATTGGATTTTGAATTAGAATTCCCAACCATTCTTCGAAATAGTCCTTTCCCTTCTATTCCTTTTTTTCCTTCCCCACTCTATTCCTTACATTTGGGGCACTGATTATTTGCTTTTAGAGCAGCAGTCTTTGCATGTGGTTAGGCTTCTTGGGAGACTTTTCATGGCACTTGCCCTGCTTTGAATAAGCAGTTTTCAGTTAAGAGATTTCATTTGAATAAAAGATTTGGAATGCATATTTTAGATTTTTTTTCTTTTTTTTTAATATTGAACCAGGGGTGTAAGTATCTCCAACTCTTTCTATTTTGAAACAGGGTCTTACTAAATTGCTCAAACTGGCCTAGAATTTGAAAATTTTCTGCTCTTCTTACCCCACCAACTGGGATTACAGGCATCCAATATCACCTGGCTCACTTGTGACTTTCCATTTACAATTTTCGGAAAAACTAAAAGAAAAAATCTGACAAAATACTAAGAAGAAGAAGTCAAAAGGCTTTTCAAAAGTCAGACAAAAAGAGCTTATCATCAAGCTGGGAATGGAATCCCTAAAAAAGTAGAATAACTTCAAGTAAAAACCCTGCTTTAAATAGGGGAATGGAAAGGAGCCCTAAGTAACTTGTGGTCAGGGAATTATAGAACTGGGTAATCCCATATACATTTAATAAATAAAGGATTTTAATTCTGCCTAGCATTATGCCCAGAACACACCGAAAAAATAAAAAATTATTCTCGTCTTTTTAGAGTTTGTTTTTCAAAAAATTAAAGAATAGCCAAAACTAACAATAAAACTTGAAATTCTGGCTCCTGGCCTGGGGTTTTACCTACTGTTCTGAAAGTTATGGCTGTGTGCCTTGACAGTGCATTTACATGAGGCAGAAAAAAAAATTAACTCCTTTAGAGTTGGGGTAGACTATGTAAAAACACTGCATGTGTCCATATGGTAACTATCTCTGTACAAATGTGTGAAGTGGATAGGCCTCCCTCCACTATCCTACCAAACAACTCCATTTTTGGTAAATACAGACTTGGTTTGTAGTCTAGTTTTTTCTGAATTTCAAATAACTTGCATCTGGCAAATCTAAGTATATTGCGACACACCCAGTGAAGCACTTGGCTGAAGGGTAAATACTGCTCCCCAGTGACTGGGAAAGGCCGATTTTGTTTTTAATGTCCTCTGCGCATGTCTGTGTCAGCAGCCTGTTAGGCTACTTGCTGCTATGAGGCGTAGTCTGCTAGGAAGGTCAAGAAATACGCTGACAGACCTTCTGGTCAGGAGAGTAAGGAACAGGTGAAACTGGGTTCTTCTGCTCCTTAATTTCCATAAAACCACCCCCAAATAACAGATAAGAATAGTATAAGATCAGAATTTATTGACCTTTGTCAATACGTGGCACTCTTCAGAATGAAAGTAACTCCAGATATCTTCTGAGGGTTTGTTGTAGTAAATAAGACATTCTGCTGGCTCACTAATACTAAGGTTTATTTAGGTCATTTCTGTCTTATTGTAAGGTTATAATTGTGTGTTTCTGTGCTTTTGCTTTTAGATTTACAGATACACTTTTCTTGTTCCACAAAATCACTTGAAGCCCAATTGTTATCTGTTACACAAGTCTCAGAAATTGTCAGTTAGAGCCATGCTTGGCAAAGAGATGTTCTCTTACACAGTCAGCTAATTCTTGGGATAGGCCTCCATCTGCGTATAGCTAGATACTCCTCTAGAAAGTGTAGGTGTGCTGGGTATCTTGCTAGGCTCCCACACAGTTCTATAGCCTTAGCATCTTGTTCATCCCATTACACAGGCTATAAACAAGATGTCTGCAGGGACTCAACTGCTTGTGCATTCACTAAAACTCAGGACTACATAAACCAACATTTTAGCCTTTGCTTTTGGATTGTATGATATTACCAGATTAACCAACCACCTCTGTTTTTCATTGGTTCTCTTCCTCATAAAGAGTCATTTTTACTTTAGTTCAACTTTTGAAACTCTTAGTCCCCAGGCATTCCTGCAGAGCAATAATTCAATAGATTTCCTGTTAACTCTGCAATAACCTAAGATAGCAGTTGCTTTAGCTTTCAGCTGCAAGGTCTGTTTCACTGGTGATGAGGTCATTACCTCCAGTACCCTCTGCCTGGCAGCAGAGAGAAAATTGTTTGTCTTGTCCTTCTGCCCTTAGCTCCTTGCCCAGGCTGAAGGTGGTGATGGTGTGGGGAGACAACATATGCTCCAGGATGGAATTTTTGCTTCAGGACCTAATCCTAGGTTCCAGTACCACCTCTTCCCCTGACCTGTTATGGGCCTACTTTGCACTCTCTGTGTACTTAGTTACCGTGTTCTGTTTAGCACTGTCTGAGAGGTGATGTGGAAGTGACTGGAACTGAAGCATGAAGAATAAGGAGAAACTAAGGAGGATCAGCCTTGTCACATTGTTCATACTTATCTACTGGAAAACAAGCATACAGTATTATTAGCACTCAGACAATAAGAACTGTTCTTTGAACTATCAGTTCTCAACTTTAACAGTGACTAATGCTAAAATCAAATGAGATTTTAAGAGGCTTCCACCTCACTGTCCCTGAAGAAGTTTGATTTTGACTTTTACCTCACACCCAGTCCCCTAGATCCCTGTCCAGTTTGTCTCCTTCCATAACTTCACATTTGACTCTGCTCTTTTTTCTTCTTACCTGGGCCATCTTCTCAAGCTTGGACTTTACATCTGCAAGCTCTAGCTGGGCCTCCTGAAGCTTTGTCTTCAATTTTTGGTTTTCAGTCAGGGCACTCTCATACAGCTGAGGAGGGAAGACAGAACAAGATCATTAGGCAGGGACCCCAAATTAGCACTCACACGGTTCATCATATGAGGAGGCTGGTGGCTTGTTTCCTCAAGCCACAACTGGACACAAGTGAAGAAGATGGGACAGAGCATATTCAGCCATGCACTCTTGCCTCTCAAAGGTGATGATCCCAGGTGTCAAGTACAAACTTTAAAAATAAAAAATCTCTGGGGGAAAAAAAAAAAAGGTCATCCATTTTCTCCTATGGAACATTTGCACTGATCCCCACACAAAACAGAATTTTATGGGGAAATCAGCCTAGTATGTGCATATTATTTTTCACCAGCTTCTGCTTAAGAAAACCATCAACAAAGATAAAGTTGCCTTCATGCCTGCTCCCATATCCCAAGTACATTAAAGGGACAGTTTTCAAGGATCCAGGTAGCACGAATCAAAGAAAATGGATAAAAGGTGATTTACATTTCTCCAAGTTCAGATGATGATAATGGGATAATGAAGACTAAAGAAAAAACACAAAGAAGTATTAAGTTGATAGTCGTAGGACCTTATTTAAACCATATATTCATTAAATATAATAGTTTGCTAAATGGTTCTCAGGTGCTCAGACAGACAGCAAAATAATTTTTACTCTTCTTACAATTTTTTTTGGAGGGTGTTGCTATGTAGTTGGCCTTGAATTCACTAGGCAGCCCTATGTAGCCCAGGCTGGCCCTGAATTTGTGGCGATCACCTGCCTCAGTCGTATATGGCCATGCCCACAGTTCTTAATTTCTTATTTTCCCTTATGCTTTTAAATACCCAATTATAGGCATCTACTTATTGCAATAAAAGCAACATGCAAAGGAGTATTAGCTGGTGGAAAGGTGAAGCAAACCAAGATGCCTACAGTGAATTAGTTGTTACTTGAGTGCCTCTTTTCCTTGCTTATTACAAATTATGCTTATTTTCCCATATAGGGGAAAAGGCTGAGAGGTTTACATAATGTAACCCAAGAGGAAGAAAACTGAAAAAAGATCCTACTTTTTTATAATCCCTGTTGCTGTCCTCTTCCACACGGCTGGTCAGGCTGGCTAGACGAGCCTCCCGGGCCTCCCGACGGGCTCTTGCTGAGGGCCGGTCACCATAAGAATCACTAGTCACAGGGTTACTACCTCCTGACTCCAACCTATGAGACACAATGTAAGAGGTAAAACTTGGCTTTAGTAACAAGTGTGTGTGTGTGTGTGTGTGTGTGTGTGTGTGTGTGTGTGTGTGTGTGTTGGGGGAAGATAATATTTAAGGTTGGTGTGTGCTTTCTCTAAGAAGTACTTGACAGCCCTGGCCAGAAACAAGCGTAACATTCCTTCTCTGCTGCTCTAGGACAGTATTCCTGGATCTCACAGTTGCCCTGCATAAGCCTGGAGCTTTAAGGGGAGGGAGGCCATCAATTTGCCAAGAATGGAGCTCATTTAAAAATTGGTGGTTTAGGCTCATATGCTGACTTAAACCTCAGAGCTTTTCAAATTAGTTCAGGGTTGAACAGCTTCCCTAGAGTATGCTTTTGAAAGCAAAAGTTTCTTGGATTTTAATGGCTCTTGGAAAATGACTACAATGAACTGTCAATGAATCAGAAACAGATGAGCTTGGAAACTGAGCTGCAGGCTCAGGGAGGAACATAGGGTATGGTACCTGTGCTTTGACAGTACACTACAAGTGTTCTAGAATTCCAACACTCCAGTTGTGTTGTCCCATAGTGCCTAAACAGCGGATTTTCTTACCCTCTTCTCTGTATGCCATATCAACCTTGTGGTGTGACTGAAATGTCTACATCTAGCAACTGGGCTCTTAAGAATTGGCAGAGGTTTCATTTCATTAGGAAACACCTCTCTCAGCCAGTTGTTTAAAGTGTATGACCATCATGCCAATCCTTAACCCTGTTTTATATTTTCCTGGATATGATTCTTTGGAAACTAGAATGTGGACCATGCAAAAGTGCCATGTACAAACCAACCAGATGGGATGGTTTGCAACAGCACAGCTGTGTGGGCTCACAGCTGCTATTTCTGTGGTAGCTGCTGTCAAAGCCAGGGTGAGTGGTTGAGAGCTGAAATAAGTACTAGAAGAGGCAAAGGAGCAACAAAGGGATAAGAGAGAAGAGGGACAGGGGAAGTAATTAGTTCCTAAGGACACCACTGACTACTTTACTCTTACAGAGATACTAAATTTCACATCTTTTCATAATATGCTTTCATTTTTGTTAACAGTAATCTCTGCATTGATTTTTCTGATTAGAAAGGTAATATATCAAGTGATACCCAAGTGTCTATTCCATAATTTTATCCCCCCCAATAGGAACATAGATCATATTCTTGCAGGATATCAAACACAAAAGTGTGTTAAAATACATGTTTCTGTACATAAAATCACACGTTTGTCCAATTCCTATACTTAACCACTATGATTATGCACATCTTACTATGGAAGTAAAAATAATTTATCTCATTTAAAAAAAAGTAACAGTACAACCCATTCCATGATTGATAATTTAATCCTCAAATGACAGACATATATTGTTTTAAATTTTATCTACACCAATGAGCAGACAAGATTTGCCTGCTCATTGGTACAACTGTCGAATTACTTTCTTGGGATAAATCCCAGAAATGTAACTATTTGGTCAAAAGTTAAGTATAATTTTAAATGCTGGTATATGTATATACTACCATGCTTTCTAAAGGCTTAATCTTTTTCATTTTTGTAATTTTAATATTTTAGGTCATTAAGAAAGTTTAATATCTTTGGTTACTCACTGTTCTTTCTTAATTGAGAATTTTAGCCTTTGTTTAACATGGTAATAATCTTTTTTGTTGTTGTTATGCTCAGGAAGCCTCCTACACAGCAGGACTTCTGTGTCCATCTAACATAGCTTACAGTTTTTTCTTCTATTTCACTTTTTATCTCTGTTCATAGTATTTCACTAGCAAAGATTGAAAATTTTATGTAACTAAGCTTGACAATTTTGTATCACCAAATTTTGAAAAACCATAATTTTCTGCTAATCAGAACTACTCAACTGGTATCTAGTGAGAGGGCAAACATATAAAATTTAGTATATATTAATAAGGTAGAACCAGTTCAATTGCCAGAGACTCCTTTGCTCTGTATTATGCCATAACCACACCTTCCCCTCAATCCTTGTTTCAATTTTTTCATCAGAGGAATAGTAGAAAAAGCAAGATTCAAACATTTAGCTCAACAGTTGCTATTATTTTTTATTTAATTTCTTCTTCAGGAAGATCAGTTTTGTATCCTTCAATACTAGCTGAAAAATACAGAGCATTGTCTTCCAAAATGGTATTTTAAAAATTTTTTCAGTAATTATAAATCAAGCCTTTAAATTCATTTGATGAACTGGTACTAAGAACCATTTAGGTACAAGGCATGCTGTTAGATTCATTATTAAGTACAGTACTAACCTCAGTCTCAGTTCAGGCTTCCACTCTGCAATTAAGCCTTCCTTGAACCATTAGATTAAGGTAACTGTCTCTTCTTTGTGTTCATAATACCTGTGCATATTTCTAAAGACATTTACTGTAATGCCATCTACTGAAACACTATCTACTGAAATGATCTGCCTCTCCAGTGATTCATAAGCTAATTGCAGGTATAGATAGTGTCTACTCATGCTATTTCCCTGGTGCTCAGCACAGTGCCTAGTACTGGTGCAAGTATATGAGGTAAACTGGAAAGAGGAGAATTTGGTGACAGGCAACTTGAAAGCTATCCCATTCTTTGGGGAGGAAATAACAAGTTGGATTTACTGTTGCAGTGAAAATGAAAAGGAAGAAAAGGATGCAAAGAACATTAAAGCTAATTTAATTAGACATTCACTCACAAATATTAAGCATGCATATAAAATGGAAAGCTCTTACCTAGAAAGTCTTTCATGCTAGAGAGAGGAGACAAACAAAACAAAATAAAAAGAAAACAGCATTAGCAAGGGACTAATTTTTATTTTCATTTGTAAATGAACTTTTCAAATTAGATGTTTCAGTTTCATAGCTGGAGATGGGAGACAATTTTTAAGAACAGCAATTCAGCTAAATGTATAAAAGACTACTTAGCTTTTCGTTCATACTTCTTTGTATTCCACGACTCATCAGATCTGAAGTTTTTCTGACATCTTTGAAAATTGGAAACCAGCAAAATGCAAAATGATCAAAGATTAACCTCTTCTCTCCTGCCCCAATTACCAGGCAACCTTGTATTCTAGAAGACTGATACTGAGCCCTTCTCCATCTCAGTATTGATGAGTTTCTTTCAGCTCATAATTGTACAAGCCTTTACTGAGTAAATACTCAGTACAAATATGAAAGTCAGGATAGTGTCTGGCTTTCTCACAGTTCTATAGTGAAGGTACAAAGTGAGGGAGCTGGATGGAGGAAAGGACACAAAGTCCCATCATAGTGCCTAGTAAAATTCAAAATTAACGTATTTTGATTCCCAGAAGAAAGAAATTTCATAGATGTAAACTATAAGTTTGGGCAATGTAAACAAACAAAAGCAGTTTATATTATTTAATCCCTTTTATCCCTCATTCCTTAAAAGTAAATTCAGGCAAATAATTGAATTGAATGCATTTATTTATTTCCTCTTTTAAAATGTTAAAGAATAACAAAATCTTGAAAAACAGACAACAGAAGAAAAAAACAAAAACAAAAACAAAAACCAAGGTCCAGTAGCCTACAAAGGTATAATGAATCCTTCAGCTCCCAAGGAGTTATGTAGCGACACTCTTTGCTAAAGCCTTGAACAGCGCCTGAAGCCACACTGTGTGCCAACCAGCACAACAGCCTGACATATCACACTGCAAAGCTGTCCAGGGAAGTGTCATATTATTCCAATTTGGGCTGGGGATACAGCTTAGTGGCACACTGCCTACCTGGCAAGTGTGAGGTCCTGAGTTTGATTCCTATGCCAAAAAATTAAATAAATAAAAGGTGGCTTTCCCCCAAAGAGTCCCTCTTTAATCAAGAGCTATGCTCACGAGGATGATTTGGTACACATTTTCAAAATGTACACATCCTAAGTTCTGGAGAATCTGCTGCAGTAGTCTGAAGCAAAGCCTTCCCCACTATATTTTTAACAAGTCTCCCAAGAGATTAATAAAATATCCCTGGCTATGTGTCATTGGACTGAACACACATTTTGTTTTGTTTTGGAGACAGAGTCTCAAACTTACAGTGGTCCTCCTGCCTCAGCCTCTCTACGGGCTAAGTCACCACACCAGGCTAAACACATCTTTTAAAATGTGAAGCTATGCTCCATTTGGGGTGAGGGAGTCATCAAGGAAAGTTTATGGTGTATCTTTAAATTTTGCATACCTTAGAATTCTTTGAAAATCTGAAATTTAGATCTGGAATTCAGGTTAATTCTGAGCATCTTTCTAGCCCCACATTTATACGTTTATATTTATTTCCAGTGAGAGTAATATAGGTATTTCACACTGTCAATGACTATTGACCTTAAAGTTTCTTCCTCTTACCTGAAGTCTTTTTTTCTTTTAAAGGAAACTAAATTTTATTCATCTCTCAAGAATTACTTTATATATAAAGATGCTTCAAGAGTATTTGGAAAAACTGAGAAGATGTGCTGTTTGTTATGACCACACAACAGCTCTGTGGTAAGATCAGTTGTACAGTATATAGATAAATTAAAATTCATCTCACATCATGAACAACTGAGTCTAAACTTCATACTGGAAAATGACAAGAAGCTGTAGTATTTAAGAGCCCACTTGTGCAAAGCCCTATGCTGAAGGCATGGAGGAGGCCAACCAGATATACGACAGAGCCAGAAAGTGCTGTGACCATGACCAGGGAGCTGAGTTGCTCTGGAATAGTAAGGAAAGCATGCAAGTGCATGCAGTGGCAATAAGAGCAATTACCCTTGGCTCCAAATAAGAAGACTTCCAGGAAGCAATTAGTAGTGATAAGGTGAATATACTTTTCTACACACTGTATACCAGTACTGAAGCCAGAGTACTCTACCACTGAGCTATATCCCCAACCCTTTTTATTTTGATTGTTAAGTTCCCTGGGATGGCTGTGAACCTCAAAATTTTTTTTTTTTGCCTCAGCTTCTTTTTATTTTTATTTTTATTTTTTTTTGTCTTTTTGAGACAGGGTCTCACTATGCAGCTCGGGCTGGTCTCGAACTCACAACAATCCTTCTGCCTCAGCTTCCCGAGTGCTGGGATTACAAGCATGTGCCACCATGCCCGGCTAATGCCTCAGCTTCTTGACTGGCTGGGAATACAGGTGTGTGCCACCCTGTCCAGCCACTTATACATTTAAAATACATAAATATATTGGTATGAGAGCACCCTAAAATGTCTTAGCTATGATACAACCTCTACCTTACTATCAATTATATCCTTAGTGCCCACAGGGCTGGGACATAATAAACGCTGAATAGAGTAAGTTGAACTGGATTGTTCATTTTCTGAGTATAATAGCTGTCTCAGTTACTTTTCTCTCCTTGTTGGGACAAAATATTCAACACCCAAAATGAAAGAAGTAAAGGTTTATTTAGCTCATAGTTAATGGAGGTTTCAGTCCATAGCTGGCTGGCTCCAAGACAGAGTGGCACATGACAGAGAGCAGCACTTCATAGCTGTAGAAGATAGTAAAACAGTTACAGCAAAAGGGCTGAAGCAGAGGCAACCACAGCAGCAAGCTTCTCCCCATTCCTTACACTGCATCCAGGCTATCTGCCCCACATGGGTGTAGCACCCACACCCATAATCTCAGCAGCACTCACCCATAATCCCAGCATTGGACTGTTAATCACAATCTCTAGAAGTCTGTCCCATGACTACATGAGGCTTTGGGGTGACAAGACACAAACCATAAGAATGGCCTTGGCTGGCTGTGAGTTTTAATTTCTGCCGTGACCTTCTCTAGACATGAGACCTTGGGGATGCTAGCACTGACTCTAATGATAAGAATCAAATGTGCCAACAATGAGGAAATATGCTTAAGATATCAATCCCTATTTTCTTCTTTTCATTTTCTAGTTTTAAAGATGCTGCACCGGCTGTTGGTGCTGGTTAGTGGTAAGTTACCTTAGGACCTTTGATTAAGGAAAACAAGCTCACATACAGCCAGTGAAATAATAATCTGGGAGACCATTTAATTTCTCTCACTGCTTCTCAGCAGAACAGCTTTAATAACTCCTGGCTGGCTTGTATTAGAGGTACATGAGTGACTGTCCCACCAGCCGGCAGTGTCATCTGGTATGGAGACATAGGAATCATGGCTCCATTGTGAATGTGTTAAATGCATAACCATATGGGCGAACCACTCAGAGCCTCGGTCTAAAGATGGACCTGTACATTCTCTCTTAGCCTCCCTTTGAAAATGCCTCTGTTTTTCTAGTTTCTTCTTTCTAAATACTTGCTGGATAGGACTTAACTACATGTTCAGCTTTAAACTCTGCTATGCAGACTTTGGCAACTGCATTTGTAGTAAACAAACAAGTTGTTTTTCCTTCTAAAACAGAAAAATTAGGAATTTCAGGAGGCAACAATCTTACCAATAAAATATATCAAAGCATACTAACATTTCATAAATTTTCTCCTAAAGAATGACATACAATTAACTCTTTTCATTTAGGATTTTCTAGGAGCATAATGAACTCTTTGTGCCTTATTACAGATATATGGCTGTACAGTATGTCTGGGTATAGTAAAATTTCATTGTGGAGATCAATATAAGTGCAAACCCTTAAGCACCATCAAGTAGCAACCAGAGTAGCCTATGGGATTCCTGGATATAAAAAAGCACATTCCCCAAGCCTTCTCAAGAGGCTTAATTTTCCATAGATGAGAGAATATGGCGCAAATTAATGTTATTGGGGCTGAAATCTGTGACTGTTACATTAGTCCTTGTTCTTACATAGCCATCTAAACTGATGAATGACACTCTTATTTCTATTCACCAGGAGTAACTAAAAGCATCTATCATAGTCTGTTGCCATCCTTTTTAGGTGACTGTCATGGTTAGTGTCTGGATGTCGCCCTCCCCCTACCACTCCCAAGAAGTCTCAGGTTCAGGAGGGTGAGCTTTTCATAGGCAACTGAATCTTGAGTTTGTGACTGGTTCACTGTCTGATGTTGGGATTGGTGGTGTAAGTCCTGTACCCACCCTGGGACAGGTGGTCTGTGTACAATGTAAGGGAAGAAGTTTGCTCCTTCCTTCTGTCCTTTTTTAGCTCTTGCTGTTTTGCACTGCCATGATCAGTTGCCCTTCTGCCACACTACCCCACCAGCTGATTATGGTCTGAAACCTCCACAAACTGAGAGCTAAATATCCTCCTTTAGTTTGTTTGGAGGCTACCCACCCCAGGGCGGGTGCAACACTCATATGGGCCAATCCTCACGCTAGACAATGAACCACTCCCAAACTCTAGATTTAGCTGTCTCTGAAAAGCCTGTCCTTATGAACCTGAGGCTTGGAGTGGGAGTGGAGGGGATGGACATCCAGACACAAACCATAAAAGTGACCTTTTATAAAAATGTGTACTGGTGCATGATCTGACATAAAAGGCAATAGACAATTCAAATTCACCCAGATCCCAGTATCAGAGCAAAGATAGCTTCTAAGCTAACCCTTGAGCTTTCTCTACTACCTTGAATACTCCTCTCCAGCTTTTCCTGACTTTTGGAGTTATATGGAATCCTGCTTTATTTTTATTTTTTTATTGCACAATGTCAACCCAACCAACTAGAGGAGAGAATATAAACCTCCAAAAACCTCAGAGATAAATGAGATTTGAATTACTCTGCAGTAGAGTAAAGCAGTTATCTGAATACAAGCAGTATTATTTAAAAAAAAAGTTGGGGTGGGGACCTGGAAAAAAGGAGAAAGGAGATGGTATTCTCACAGCTTAAAAAAAAAGGAAGAAACAAAGAAAAGGATTCCTTTAAGTTTTCAGCTTAAAATGAATAATTTTATAGGACAGAATATAAGCAAAATTTAGTACTTAATTCCTCAGCTTCTGAAAAAATGGCTTGGGTTTTTAGATCATACTTCCTAACTGATTTTCACTGGTAGAGTACCTCTAGAAACTATTGTTTACTTGGTCTCCTGATACCCTAGGATAATCAGGAGTTTGATGAAAAACATTGGTTATGAGAGAAATCTGAATTTCCTAGGTGGGAAGAATGGCTGAACTGGTGCAGGAGACTTCAATTTTCCTTTTTTGTCATCCTATCATTCTAAATAGGCACAGCTCAATTGTTAAGACCAACACTGCTACTCAGAGTTCTAGAAAGCAAACTATCAACCCTGCATGGAGAGCACGAAGTAAATGTGAGATAAGATGGAGTGGGAGTTTGGCCAAGCACTCTCTGGGGGAACAATGAGCCAAGAAGGGACATCAGAAGAGGCAAACGGGCCAGACAGATGGCTCAGCAGAATAAGCGCTTGCTCAGGCAAGAGCAAGGGCCTGAGTTCAATCTCTGGATCTGCCCCCCCCCCCAAAAAAAAAAGAAAGAAAAAAAAAGAGGCAAACAGAACCCAGGCCAAGAAAATGAACACTCAAGGTTCTCCCAGAGAAGATTTAAGATGTCTGCCTGGTGGGTATGAAATAAGAAGGAAGAGAACACAACGTTTAGGCAGCTTGATCAAATCTCTGATCCTCTGGAAGCTAAGAATATGGGCTCCCCTTACATGTGTTCTAGGAATGGCCCTGTTCTCTTGCCCTCCTTTCTCTGCATGTTTTCTTTCTCTCTCTTGAACTCAGACCCTTGCGCTTGCTATGCATGTTTTCTCTTAAAAATAAAAAAAAATTAAAAAAAAAAGAACACTTATTCTTGCTCTGCTCTTCAGGGTCTGAACAGCTCATCTACAGGTGATGGCATATATTTTAGAAGAGGCATCAATGTTCTATCCAATTCGCAGGTTAATACACAATTCAGTATGTCATATGTTCTAATCAGGAAGTGTTAGAAGGAACTACTTACTGTATTTTTGTAAAGATCATGTTGATCTACCTTCTATACAGGACAAATGAATCACAGCCATTAAGATAGAGCTTTCTGGTGTGTGTGAACTAGATAAAAATTCTTTCAGAAAAGGAATCACAACTCTGATGGCCAAAGTGGGGACAACACATATTGTGAATGGGACCCCGGAACAGAAAAGACTAAAACTTATTTTAAAAAAATACAAGTACAGAGACATGAGGCAAAAACAGTGATCAGATAAATATAAAACAGTTTTAGAAGTGTCTCTAAATTAAGAAGCAGGGTCGATCTTTTCAAACCTCCCATAATAATCTCATTGCTTGAGTCTGTTTCTAATAAAAGAACAGAGTGAAGATTGCTATTAATTCAGATGGTAATCCTGGAAAGGGGTAGGAATGGGGCTGGTTTTAATTTGTGAAATGTGTTGGGCCCTTAAAACACCAGAGGATGCCTTAGAAAAATCCCCATAAAAAGCTTTTAACTTGAAAGTTATCGGGAGTTCAGGAAGGCACATAATTAAAACCAAACTGTTTCTACCAAGTTTAAAATAAAACTGGCTCCGGAAAGCTGGGCCCAAGGGAAAGAAATAAGACCAAGTCACATGTCTACTACCAAGGCTGAAACTGGTTTAACTCATGTTTTTTTGGAGTCAGGGCCTGATTCTTCAATGATGAGAAAAAAAAAATCTACTTACATTTTCTCTAAGAGGGGAACCTTTTATATCATCTTCTTGTGTACTCGCCGAGCCTGGGGAAACAAGTTGAACTATTCTGGGATGATCTACAGAGTACCAGCCTTTTTCTTGAGTCCTCAGATTAATGACTGATGAAGACAAAGTCAGTGATGGAGAGTGATGCAGCAAGGACTGACACACCTAAACATAACCTGAATTAATTGCAAAATAATACTGCTTCACAATTTCAAAAACCATTCTGGCTTTACATGTACATCTAAAAGAGTAAAGCCTTTCTAGCCTTCTACCATAGCCAAATAGGATTCTTAGGAATGATATAAGGAGAATATCAATCTCTAGCTCTGAAGCAGATCTCCCTGAGCCTACATCTCTAGAAACATGTCTGGAGATTTTGCACAATTTGGAAATACATGAATGGGTAGAATAAGAACTTGAACATTTAGGCAAAGATGTGATAGTGCAAGATGATAGGGCCTGCACTATTTCATTCCATACCAAAAAACGAGCATTTCCTTAACACCATTCAAGTGTCAACTGTACTAGTTTTCTAATTACTTCCAAAACAAACTTCCTCAAAACAGTAGTTTTAAAACACCCACTTATCTACAATATTGTAGGTCAACATTTGACCAGCTCTGCTGGGTTCTCTGCTCAGGTTGTCAGCTGGATATTCTCTGCTTTTGAAGAATTTCTGGGTTTTTTTGAACTCACAAAATGTTTTTATTGCAGAAAGAAATATATGAAATACTAAGACTTCCATAAAATATCTGAGGCAGGCTGAGGAGATAGCTCAGTGGTGTAATCATTTGCCTAGCAAGTGCAAGGTCTTGAGTTTGATGCCCAGTACAAACAACCACCACAACAACAAAAATGAGACAAGTCTTTTTATATTTAAGGATAATTCAAACACTTCTCATTATTCATGAATATATCTTCAGACTCAAGCACATGTTCCACCTAGCTGTTCATATATAACATATACTACACATGTTGTATATGAAAAAAAAAAAAAGACAAGAACCAAGAGCTCTAAGCTTGTGGCTCTGGCACGTGGTCACACTGTCATCTACTTTTCCTTTCCCCAGGGATTGTCATTTTAGAGTTACAGTGCTGTGTATGGCCACTCAAAACATAGGGTCTCAGCAATACAGGAGAAAAGAAGCTTGATGATTTCCCAAGAATGTCATTGGGAAATGTTCCATACAATAGAGTCATATTTTTTTTAAAGTCCCTACTTTAGGTCTTAAGCCTCAGTCTTTAGAGTTTCTTTTCTCCAGTTGAGTCTCACTTCACCAAGGTATGGAAACAGATATTGGTACCAATCATCTTCATATCTCTCAGGCAGCAGGCTTTCCATGTTCAAAGCTTAGAAGACATGGCTCTTTTAGCATGGTGGATATCAGTCTAGCAGCCTGTTTAGTCATTTAAAACTTTTTTGGACCAAGCTATGAATCCAAAACCTTTGCTAAGGGGTACTGAGGGTCTCTTGACCTCACTTTTTCAGAGGAAACAAATACTTGGCACCTAATTAACATTAAGGAAAACTTTCCATTTATTTATTTATTGAGGAACCAGGGATTGAACTCAGACCCTTGCATTTGACAGGGAAGCACTTATTCTACCATCTCTCCAGCCCAAAACTTTACTTTTAAGCAGGTTCCATACATCAGAAACTTCCTTTGTTTTTAGCTTTTTCTCTGTCCCCAAAGCAACCAAAATATCAACTCTCTTATTTTGGAGCTATGGCTGTAGGCAATAGCAAACTGTAATAAACAGAAACCTGAATTGCCTTGGGAAAACCTACCAGTGTTTATTTCAGAAAGAGGATTCTCCAGTGTGTGGCCTGATACTTTTCTACATGGCCAAACAGGAAGAGCACAGAGCTCAAATCTAATGGCAATAGTATGCAGTCCCTGTGTTTAGTTTAAGATCTTATGGGTGCTCTTGCGTATGCTATTTTTAGAGTAATAAAAATCTGATTACAGAATTGGCAAGGAGGGCAGTAAGATAGCTTAGCTGACTAAAGCACCTGCTTAGGCAAGCTTAGGCAAGAGCAGGGACCAGGTTTGATTCCCCCAGGGCAGTTGAGCGGGCTGGAGGGTTTGATTGGCAAGGAAAGATAAGCACATCCATAAAACAATTAGCAATGGAAGAAGGAGATTGTCAGGATGCAATCAAATGTTAGTATCTACAGTAAATAAAAAGTAGCCAGGAAAAGAAAAGACTAATACTAACTACAGATTTGAGGCAAGGCCTACTGGGTACATCAGCCTGAAGTTTGAAGCTGGTTCTTGCTAAAAGTTGGGGCCTTCCTGGTGCCATAGTTATCCAAAAGTGCTACTTTGCTCTGAAAGAAAAAGTTTATTTTTTTTATTCTTCCATTTTTATACCCCCATAGAGAAATATGAGTCATTAGGTCCACAATATTCTTTGGATTGGATAACCACTAAGAAGATAACAACATAAAATGTATTAATTATTGAAAATTTCCTATTAATCAGCTTTGAAACTGTTTCATTGATATTTGTGTCTCAATAAAATAATAAAAACAGATTCTTTGGATTTAGGGGGGGAAACACTGTTTCCAGGAGCAAAACAAGTATTTTATTTATTTATTTTTTAAAATGTATTTAGTATAGGGTCTACAGTGTCTCACTACATAGATTGGACTTGTAGTGATTCTCCTGTTTTCAGCCTTCCAAGTGCTGGGATTATAGATATTTCATTATTTATATGCATATATTCAAATATCTGAAACATTTTGGGTTCTCAATATACTAGATAAGGGATACTCAACCTGCATTTGGTTTGAGGCTCAGGAGAAAGTTGTGGGCTATTGATATTTACAATTAAAATTCTTGGAGACATCTTGGAGACAGGACCCAATGAAATTCATTTGTTCTGTATACACTTTATACCTGTACCCTAAAGATAATTTTATACAACACTTTTAGTGTGCCTTCATTTTCACTGCAACCTGTCACATTGAGATCAGGTATGGAAGTTTCCACTTGCAGCATTATGTCAGTTAGAAAATGTTTGAAACTATGGAGCTCTTGAGATTTCAGATTAAGGATGGTCAGCCTATACTTTCTAGATATCACTACCTAAATGACCTAAGATTGCTCTAATTCAATCTGTCTAAAAGTGAAACCATTTTCCTGCTTGACATACCTTTGCCTCCTAAGTTTTCCAGCTCAGTTTGTTATAACATTTTCTACCAAGCCATCTAAATCAGATTCTGGAGTCACTTTGATTCATTCTGTTCTCCTCCAGGCTCATTTTCATTTGCATTATTTCAGACCCCAAGTCTTATCAGTTCTGTCTTCTAAACACTTAAATGCTTTTCTATACTACCTGGAAAATGTCTGTTCAGACCCATTTTGTTTCTTGCTAGAATACTACAATCAGAGGCCATCAGACCTGACCACCTCCCAACAACCCTCTTTCCACCAACCTGCTTCCACAACTACCAGCATTATTTTTCTCATATGCAACAGCAGCTTTACTTCAAATCTTTAATCTTTTATCCACAGGATTACTCTTCAAATTCTGAGAATGGTATATTGAATTCCACATGAATAACCCTGCTAAATGTCTAGTCTTATTTTTGACCATACTTAAAAATACATCTTTCGTTCTAGCCATGCTGATTTGCAGATCTCAAAATAATGCCACACTTTCTCATATATATTTTCTACCTCATAGTGTACTATTTCCTTCTTTGCCTAACTAGTTTCTAGTGTTCTTCAAACAACAGAATACACTTATCGCTTGACTAATCACCTAAACACTGTTTTTTTTTTTATCAGAAAACTTATTTTTATGTGTTGTACTTCATGATTTTCATCTCTACAATTAGACTGTCAATTCCTTGAGGACAGTAACTTTTGTGTTTCATTGGTGAATTTCAGTGTCCAGTACAGGGTGTGTTATATAGCAGATATTCATGGAATGTTGTGGGAGGATCCAGAATAGGGTAGTTTGCACATGCACTGTGGTAGACACCTTTAAGTATCATCTGAGTTATAAGGATCACTTGAACCTACACAAGTTTTATTCCAGCCTGAGTAACATTGAGAGATCCCATCAATCTCAACAAAACAAATACAGCAAGTAGGCTTAATACCTAATTGTTATGGAATCAAAAATTAGGGTGGCAAGGGCAGGGCACAACTAGCAGAAACAGAAATGATGTCCTCAAAATTTCCAGTCTTAAGCCAAGCACAGTAGTATCTACTTATAAGCCTAGTACTTAGGGAAACTAAGACATAGGATCACAAGTCCAACTTAGTGAAACCTGAGCAATTTAAGAAGACCCTGTCTCAAAATAAGAGGCTGACATAGTTCAGTGGTAGTACCCATCTGTCCTGCCTCAAACACACGCAGGTATGCTCCCCATGTATACAAATACAACTTCCAGTTTCTCTAGTCAACAAACCAAGGCTTCGTTCAGATGCTATCTCATGTAATTCTATGTAGGACATGAGCTGACTTGTACTTAGAATTCATGTAATGGTTTCCAATGAGAACACTACCTTCATTCCTACAGATCCACCCTTCATTCCTACAGATCCACTCTTGCCTAGAAAGATTTCCTGGGCTGAATAATTACTGCTTACTGACTTCTCATGAGTGAAATTAGGAAAAAAAAAAGAAAGAAAGAAAGAAAGAAAACACTTCTGCCAACCAAACAAACAAAAGATACACCAGTGGTTTTAATTAGGCAAAAAAAAAAAAAAAAAACTTAAAAGATTGCACTCTTAATAGCGTTGTTCACCCAGACAAATGTTTCTCATTCCATGACAATAATTTATAAAGTGGAATAAAAAATGGATTCCACATTGGTAGTGCCCCAGATGGAGAGGATACAATGGCAATGTTACAGAAATACTTCATGCTGGCCAAAGATGGTCACGAAGCATACATAAGAAATGATTACTGACACAGAAATTTTGGAAGGTGAGAAGGGACATTGCTTTTGACCTGTGAATCAGATTTGCTGCACAGATAAGCTCTCACAAAAGCTTCAGACTTTTATCATCCAGTTATTTATCAAGTATACTGATTAGTTTGTAGAGCTGTAAAACAAAGTAAGCTGATTATTCCTTTTCTGTACATTAATGGCCAATGTGAAAAATAATGAAAAATTTTTTCTGTTGAGATATTAGAACTGAAGCAATCCAGACCAATTGCAAACCGTTCCAGATCCTGGTTTATAAATACACATCATGGGGCCGGGAAGATGACTCAGTAGAATAAGCACGTGCCTGGCCTGAATTCAAACCCCAATTCCGCCAAAAAATAAATAAACACATATCACATCCCATTATCACAAATACCAATTCAAAAAAATATGCCTAATCAAAAGATTTCCATGTTTCAGCTAATGATCTACTTATTTCAAGATGTATTCAACATAATATCAAATAAGTATTAAACTTTGGATATCTACTAGTATTTCCTGTCTTTGCATATGTCCCATATTGTAAGATATTTTAAATTAACAAATAACTTGAGCATACTAAATAAAGATTACCCAGCCCATGCCCTGAAATAAATTTAAAATGCTAAATCATGGAACAGATTAGTTTTTAAATTGCATACTTTTATGTTATACACAGTGACAAAAAGGCAAAATAGGAGTGTTTAGTATGCTTGTAGTTCAGAATTTTTTAATGTTGAAAAATTACTGTCATGATAAGCTTTTCTACTAATTTGTGTGACTGAGCACTTTATGTTGCAATTGTTTCATGGTAGGAGAAGAAAGGTTAATGCTTCCGATTCCCATAAAGGACTGCCTGCTACAGTTCCCATTAAAAATGAGAATAAGTCAGGAAGATGTTCTTCTTTTCCTGAGTAGCAAATCTGAGATGATCATACCTATTGTTCAGTGAACTCCCAACTCACAGGGGCAAAAAGATGGGGAACCGAGGAGAAACTACTGTGAAGGCCACAAAAAGCTGTCAAAGAAATCTTGTTATTATTCTTTATTCCACAGCATAACAAACAGTGGTCAGGAGCATTCTGCTTGCAATTCCCCATTTAGCAAAGGCTGGAGTGGGTATAAGGGATACAAAAAGAACATTTTTCCTGTTGAGGAAAGGGGGTGAATATTTTTTAAAACCATGTTTAATAGGCTAATTTCTTCCCTGGCAAGCATAAGGGCCTGAGTTCAATCCCTGGTTCTGAAAAAAAAAAAAAAAAGGCTAATTTGTTTGGGGGCTTGCCAGCTAGCTCAGTTGTCTAAAGCACCTGCTTGGGCAAACCCAGGCAGGCAGGGGACCATGTTCAATCCTCAGCTCTACATGCCATGCGGCATCAGTTCAGCCCTTAAGGTAGTCTGAGCCAGTCAAAAAAAAGGAAAAAGAATAATTTGTGTTCAAAGAAAAAGTGTTGGTTTTGAAGTACAAACAAGAGAAAGTAAACACAAGTCTTGGCTTATAGGGATGTGCACAATCTTCTGCATCTCATTAGAGAGTTTATTGGTTGTCCAATCTGCAGCAGACATTAATTTTTATATTATTAAAAGTGTCTTACGCTTACCCAGTACAGAAATACTGCATTACACGAAGGTACCAGATGATGCTAGAAGCATAAAGGTATATGATAAATAGTTTTAGTTTTGTAGATATTGTTTTCTCAAGTTAAATAATACCTGGTTAGTTGGGCGTAGTGATGCACACCTATAACTTCAGGATTTGTGAGGCTGAGGCAGGAGAATCACCATGAGTTCAGGACCAATATGGGCTAGAAAGAGAATTCAAGGCCAGTCTCAACTACAGAGTGAGGCCTTGCCTCAGAATTTAGAACAAAACAAAAAAATAATATTTGTTAAATGCAGTTTGCTCATATTGCTTCTTGAACATACTTTGAAGAGCCAGGTCTTAAAATATTCTCTCTGTGTAAATAGTCATTATTTTAAAATTCTCTCAGGATATATGGAAGCATTTTGCATTTGGTTCCTTTAATACTAAAAAAAATTACAAACTTCTAAATGTTCAAAATTTCAATCCTATGTTTTGAAGAATGTTGGATCTTTTTAACATTGTCTGATCTCTAGCAGAAAACTGTATGTACTTGTGACACATAAATGTCCTGGCATTTTGGATAAGGACAGTGAGAAAGCTGTTTGGCTTTAATTCTAAAATGAACACAATGACTTCCTATATCTTACTGTGAATGTCCAAGCATTTTCCTTAAAGAGGAACTGAAGATTCTGTGGCTCATAAAGTCTCGGTGTGTATGTGTATGTCTCATGTTTCACATGGTATGAATGGAACTAGAAAACCAGCCACAGGAGATTCAGTTATGACTTGTGAATTACCTGGCTTGGTCTATAGACAGTGTTTCTTCTTACAATTTCAGTTTCCTGTATCCCCACAACTACTTAAGCTTTTAACTGTCATTTTTGCCCCACAGTATGTATGCCCTTAACCTTGACCTTCAAATCTACTTGATATATAGTTCCAGTGTTATTGGTGAATATGGGTTTGGGAATCAGAAAGACCTGAGCTTAAATCAAGACTTTTCTGCTTATTGTCAAGTGGTATATCAGAAGACATTGGAGCACAAAGCCACCACAAAACTAGGTTATAAATTGTACACTAATTGCACATGAGAAAAAAGGAACCAGGTTAATGAAATGTTTCAAGACAAATCTTAGCTTGGAAACCAACCAACCAGTCTTGAGAGTCAACAGCTTCCAACTTTATTTTGCTTATCCTTCACTGTTGCACATGTTAAAAACATAAGTAACATAGCAGTATATCAAAATCAGTTTTCTCTACAGTATGGTCTCAAGCCATTTGGACACTATAAGTTGGTTACAGTAAACTGATGCTATTCTGGGAACCCAAGGCCACAGACCACTAAATCTGGGAAGCAGTCTCTTACTAGAACTATGCAAGTTTTGGTTTCCTGTAACCTAAATTCTCATTCTTTTTTCTTACTGTGACCTCTGTCTAAAAGATGGGAATCAGAGATTGAGGAACAAGTATGAGAAGGGTAGGCAGTGGCTTCTAGGCATTAGAGAAGATGAAAATAGTATCTAATTGGGAAAGAAACAGGAAAAAGGGGGACATGGTCACTAAACAGAACTTTTTGATTCAGGAACTATGGTTACAGTGAATAAAGATTAACAAAGGCCTTTTTACACCTAAAGGTACTGTGGTGTATAAGGTGAAAGAGAGTGTAGGGAATTACCAACTAACTGATGGTGTTCATTATAGATCTCAAATAGTAGCAACCAGAAAACACCCAACTGCTATTGGGGACAAAGTATCTAAGGCTCCTAGGAAAAAAAGAGGGTACTAGCTTGTGTCTTGAAGAAACTCTCTTGGAACTCAGTAGCAGTGACATGTATATAACAACCTCGCTTGGTCCTCTCACAAAAACAGTTCATGAACAAAATATCTTCAAAACAACATTCTTTCAGTATTCTGGTAATTGAACATCTCTGAATGGGGTTCTAGACCAGTACGCTATATACCAAATTCTACTACATCATCAGTTATATGCTGAAAAAAGACACTGAAAATGGATATAAAATAACTGATGCAGGGGAAGTAGTCTGTTCAAGTTTCTTGTAGATTTTCTCCCCAGAGCTCCCCAAATAAGGAATGTATGACTATTTCTCTTCTGATGCTGTAGATATGATACAGCACAATTTAATTCCCTAAGAAGGACCTGCTACTTTGCCTATTACCTAATATGCCCACCAGGGCTTCTCTCCATGTGTGCTTGTTAGTTTCCTAAAAGGAAGACACTAAGTAAGGTGCAAATGCCCATATGTTAATCACTCTAGCAGAGATATCTACTAGAGTAAATGGAGAAATGTCTCAAATGGTTCTGTGTCAGACATCACAAACACCTCCATACAGCTGGTTATCAGTGGCCAGGAGTTATTTCTTTGGCTTTCAAGCATGAAATTTCCTAATGGTAACTGGTGACTGAAAAGGTTCCAAGTGACCATAAGTCCTTGCTCATTTTCGTCTTTTTATCACTCACAGACATGCACAACAGGCAAAGGCATATTCTATCTCAAGTACACATATGCATAAATACACAAGCAGACTTGTTCATAACTGAGGCTAAATGCAAACAGTTTGACAGCCACTTGGGAGCTTTTGCTCTTGAAACAGTATTGATCCATAAAACACAAGAAAGGCAGCAACTAAATATAATAACAGAAAATAAGAAAAGCTCCATGAGAAATAGTGATTCAAATCTTACTGTCAAGGAATTTATAATTAAAAGCTAAAAGATGGAAACCGTAGCCTGACACATTTAAGTCTGCTGTTACTGAGTTTTATGAATCCCAACTTCTTGCAGAGCACCCAACAAGGCCTTTTTTCACTAACATTTTTCCTTCACTGAATCTGCATGTCCTGAAATACATTTACTCTCCACTTAATCCTACCCCCCAAGTTACATATGAACACATTTCCCAACTTTGACACAACTACAAAATATGTAAATAAAAAAGGCTGCTTACTCGGAGTGTCTTGGCAGTCGGGGAAGGAGATGCGGGGGGAGAATCAGATTGAGATTTCCTATTCCGGGTGAATTCTTTACTTCGAGTATATATAGAGGACATGGCTCCTTAGGCTGAAGAAAGATATTCAATCTCTATTCTTCACACAGAGCTGAAAATTGCCCCTGTAGGTTACCCTCACAGATTCTCTCCTTTTGAGTTGATGCAGGATGACTTTGGATAGAACTAAATAAGAGTAAAAGCCACCCTGTAAATTATAGTCTTGAGCTCCGAAACAGTCCACAGTTAAACAGAGTCTGAGTGGCGTGTTCCATCAATATTTTCAATGCAGCTTCAACCACAAGTGCTCAGTACCAGTAGTTTACAGTAGAGGGTATTGTTCTGAGCAACACCTTTTGTGAAAGATTGGATCCTTGATTCTCCCAAAAGGACACTTCTTTTTGAGGATTGTTCTTCAATAAAATCTGAGTCTAGGTTCCTGATGACAACAGATTAAATCCCAGAAGAAAGATGACTCTGGATCCTGCTGTAGATAAGTCTGGGAACAACTACAGTCACTTTATCCAGAGGGAAGAAATACATATCCTCTGGAAATCATGCTGTCTTCCCTTAGCTGGACTCCACTGTGCTGTAAGGGTTTAGAGTTGCTGTGATAAATTCAGGTCAAACAATTTAAAAAACAAAAAATATAAATGAGGAACCGAGAGTTCATTAGAAGGTGGCAGTCTGAGCAAGTAAAGTTTTCCTAAGTCCTCCCAGATGAAGCTGCTTTTACATATAAACGCTCACAGTCATGCACACAACGTTTCCCCTCCCCTCTTCTATTTTCTGACATTCCAAATCCCTATTCGCTCAGCAAGGAATGCTGGAGAGGAGCCAAGGGCAAAGATTCACTTTCAACTCAGAATTCACGTTGCCACTTGTAGAAAGAAAAGAAATCTTGCCAGTTCTGAAAATAAAAGGATTTTGCGGGGCATAATGAGCAACGCACCCCCCCCCCCATCTTCCAGTGTTCCCCACATCAGAGTAGGTTCCAATCTCCAGGGCTGATTTCTCTAAATCTGTGTGTAAGTATGAGAATGGTGATTTTTCAACTTCTGGATCTCTTAAGTAACATCATTCAAAGTACTGTCAGGCCTTTTATGTTCAATTTTAATGAGATGTCACTCTTACTGCACTATGAGGGCAAGGAGTGATTTAACTCCTTGTAAAGGAAGCTCCACGTATGTTACAGACTTTATTAGCTGAATCGCTATATATAAGGCTTACGAGAGTTTCCTAAGATGCTATAATCAGGATACAACAAGATTAGAAAAGGTGAAAAAGAATACAAAGTCAGAAATGAAGAGGAAGAAAGCTGTAAATGTACATGCCTATAGGACTCTCTATGCAGGGAAAATTAAGAGTTAAAAGGGAAGCAATTTTTTTTTTTGCTGGGTGTTGAAGGATTTTGTATTTGGCCTTGAAGAAACATCGCAAATTTAATCTTTTGCACTGTGTTGTCATCACTGCGCTATCCAAGATTTCTAGGCCAAATGCTTTCTAAGCCAATGGGTTGACTCCTAAAGTAACAACTTACTTTTCTCTGAACTTTTGAAAATTCTACAGTCCTTCCTTTTCCAAATGAAACTCATATCTTTTCTTTCAAACCTTTCAAACAAGCCACTCTGTCTGCTAACTGTCTAGTTAGCTTTTTTATCCAGTGACCAATTTTGTAAATTAAATCAAGAGAAGTGATGAGCTGCTTGAGAATTAGTCTGGGGTATACAGTTTGAAAAAAAAAATATATATATATATACATATATACTGATGTCAA
>PVKA01003833.1:54541-104541 GCA_004027165.1 Ctenomys sociabilis
TATATATATATATATATATATATATATATATATATATATATATATATATATATATTGATTCCCAACTAAAAAAACTTTTAAAAATTCTTTTTTATTTTTTAGGAGAAGGTTTGAGATAGGGTCTCACTATGTAGTTCAGTTCAGGTTGGCCTTGAACTATATAGCCTAGGGCAGACTGATCTCTGCCTCAGGGTCCTAAATGCTGGGATTATAGCTATGTGCTAGCACTCCTAGCTAAAACGAAACAAAACAAAACAAAAAACTTCTAAAGAATTTAGATGAATAAATTTTACATTGTGTATATGTTTTATATAGAAATCTTATCTGATAATAAATAGTGAGCTTTAGCCTGGCATGGTGGTACAGACTATGCTCTTCACACTGGGGAAGCAGGAGGATTGCTAAATTTGAGGCCAACTCAGGCTACCCAGAAAGTTCAAGGCTGGCCCTCTGACTGCATAAAATGACCCTGTCTTAAAAAGCCAAACCAAACCAGAGATAGACAGGGAGACAGAATCAGTGAGACAGAAAAGTATAAACATGAACCTAACTGGTAACATACTCATAGTAAACATGATTGTTTGGAGAACTAGGGATGCCTTGTCAGTATTTTGACTGCAAATTATCAGGTTACATTATTATAAGGCCAGCTACTTGACCTGTTTCTGTAAAGTTTATACAGTAATTTCCCACTCACTGGTAACTAAAAGGGACTGTAAACCCCCCTGACTCCAAAACAGCCTGTCTTTTTATTTTTATCTACTGTCTACTTCTTAGAAGTTCTAACAATAGTGAAGTCTTATGTTTTACAGTGTAACATCTCATTATCTCACCTGATCCTATCAGCCATGCTTAAAAGTACATTACTATTCTTTTACAGATGAGGGTCTGAAACTGAAGTTGTTAAGTGAAAGGTTAAATAACTTGGCCAAAGACACATTATCAGTAATTGTAGCAAAACCCAACTTCCTGAAGAATAAGCATTGGTAGACTAAGGTAATGTAAAAGCAGATCCAAAAAGATGCACAAATTCAAAGCCCCTGCAAAGATTCTAAGTATTTGAGACATCTACAGAATGTATCAGAAACATAGAAACAGAGGTAAGCTTTCTAGAAGAGAAAGCTTTTTCATTCACTTTTCTTTATATATTTAATTCTTTCACAATCCATTCAATAAACATTTATTGTTTTCTGACTCAAAAATCAAGGGCTGGTGGTATAGTTCAGCGAAGTAAACGCTTGCTTAGGTAAGCGCAGCCCCCAGGATTCAATCCCTGCTTCCGCTTGCCACGCAGGCCCGCCTTCGGGTGCGCTGAGCCAGCAATGGAGTCCAGGCGTGGTAGCGTGCGCCTGTAATCCCAGCACTAGGGAGGCAGAAAGCAGGAGGATCACTATGAATGTGGGCTGCATAGTGAGACCCTGTGTACAAAAAAAAAAAAAAAAAAAAAAAAAAAAAAAAAAAAAAAAAAAAAAAAAAAAAAAAAAAAAAAAAAAAAAACTAAAAAAAAAAAATCATTAACTCTCTTGTCAAAAATGAAAGTATACTTCAAAATAAGAACTGAAAAGAAGTATTTCTTTTGCCATAGTGTTGTTCCTTTCAGTTATAAATAAAATCTAGCTTTAGTGTAATACATGTTTCTAGAATCACTTCCAAATTAGGGACCCAGAGATTGAAAACAAGCTACATCCCCCCCATTGCCAATCTTAAGTATAATATTACCTAGGACATACATATTATCACTTGGTTTGCTTAAAAACTCAAACTTTGTGCACAAAAACAATCAGTATAGAGGTATATTTGAGGGTAAGAATCACTGTCCTTTTTGCTTCCTCAAGTGAGGATTCTCTAAACAAGATACTACCTATTCTTTCTTAGATAAAGATGTAACAACCAAAGAGTTTGGTAAAAGAAAAAAAAAAAAAAACCCTCAGAAACACACTTTCATGGAGCAAGCTTTGCAAAAGCCACTTTTTTTTTTGGTGGAACCAAGGATTGAACTCAGGCCCTTGCGCTTTCCAGGGAAGCACTTATTCCACTGAGCCATCACCCCAGCCCCGAAAGCCACTTGTTTAAAAATAATTTATCCTGTATAAGTATGATAGAATGTTGGATTCATGTGTTTTAAAGGGAGGGAAAAATCCTGCAGAAACTTTAGGGCATTATCCACTATAATTGAATTAAGAGTCTCAGGTAATCAGTTGTCTCCCAAAAATAGAAGAACTATCAAATAATGAGGGGCCGGGGAGATCTGTATAACTACTATGAAGATAACAATACACAATGTATTAATTATTGTAACTTTCCTTCTAACCTGTTTTGAAACTGTTAGTTTTATCTCTTTAAAAATAAAAAATTGGCTTATGACATGCAATGAATCTTAATTATGGATCCTCATTGACTCAACTCTCAAAATTTAAGGGAAGAACTTTGTGAAATAGTTGAGTAATTTCTAGATTTTTTTTTTTTTCTTTTTGGTGCTGGGGATTGAACCCAGGGCCTTTTCTATTTGCTAGGCAGGCACTCTACCAACGAACTACATCTCCCACCTCTCTTTTTGCTTTTTAAATCAAGAAAATTGAATGCCACACTTTAGGATAAATGACACATGGTAAAATATCTCTGCAGTGATGATGATTTCTAATGCAAACAATGCACTTCTATTTGGTCTACATGTGGCTTGGAAGGGGTCCAGCTTTACAGTGAGATATATTGGGTTGAAACTCAAACCTCTGATGTGATTGCTGGCTCTTATTTGGTTTATCCCTGAAATGGTGACAATCTATTTGCAGAATTGTTATATACTTGAGGCCTGTTACATAGCAACTCCAACATTCAGCAGTGGCCAGTATGCTTATACTCAATGTAGAGTAGTTATTACAAAAAGTTCATGATCACTATTTGCACATGAACTTACAAAACATAAACTAGAATCTAAATGAAAATCGAATGTGTAAAAAGCCAATAAAATGCCTTATGATATGCAATGAAATTTAAGCAAAGAGCTTAAAATACCACTTTTAATATTCTACGCATTTCTTTTTATATGGTTATATAAGAGGCTACTATGAAAGAGATGACAGGGCTGGCCAGATAGCTCAGCAGATCAAAGCACCTGCTTAGGCAGATGCAGGGACTGAGCTGGATCTCTGGTATGCCATGTTGGCCCACCCTCGGGGTGTGCTGAGACATGGATTGAGACTGGGTGTAGTGGCACATGTCTGTAATCCCAGTGCTTGGGAGGCTGAAAACAGGAGATCACTATGAGTCCAATCTGTGTAGTGAGACCCTGCACTGAAATACATAAAAAAAAAAAAAAAAAAAAATCCTGAAAAAAAAAAGACAGAATTCCATTTTTAAGGCTTTAAGAAAAAAACAAAACAAAATGCATTTCTTTACCTCCCTTCTCTCTTTTCCCAGATTTCCTTATTTCTTAGAAGACAGAGCCCTGGCATAAGAGGACAGTGTGAGGTATTAGCCTGGTCTAGTTATGGGACTGGTTTTATACAAGGAGACTGAACAGATAAGTAAACATACTGAATACAACAGGAACTAAATTTTTCATTGTTAAAAAGAACATGTATGAATATTAAAAAAGGGAAAGCCGGAATGAATGTTGTTGTAGTATGTCATAATGGAAGGTACTGGTATAGACTCAAGATTTTCAATATAGATTAAAAAAACTAAATTTAAATGTATGTGTATAAATGAACACATCAATATATATGTTCCCTGGTTCTGTCTACCTACAGGACCTGGGAGGAGCAACATCTCAGTAGAGTTTAGCATACCCAGTGCCCAGATCATTGTTTCTACATGTCATGCTCCACTGTAAGGGACAGGGAAAGAATATGACAAAAGGACACACAAGTCTGCTTTAAAGGCCAAACCTAGGATGGCACAAGCATCAAATAAATAATGATAGTAATGAATTATAAACTGATAACAATAGGAAACCATAAATGTCCACTGATATAAACAAATGAAAAAAAGAACAAGTCTTTTTCTTACACTAAAATGTCTTGTTAATAAATTTAGAAAGAGGAATGAAGTTGGGAAAAATCATCACTTAGCAACCATCATTATAAAATCAGTTCAGGAAAGGCAGACTAATGGATGTCTAAACTAGGGGTGAACAGTAGATGAGGGTGCAGATTTCACAAAATCTCAAGGCATTACTACTTAATATATTTACTAATCCCAAATGAAACAGAATTTAAGATGCCATCCTTACCTAGTGACTAACGTCAATACCATTAGCACAGGACAAACTCACAGTATGAAGTAAGAAGAGCTCTGTGTCACTCATGTGAAACTTTAGCCCAAAATGCATACATGGATTCTAATTATGAGGAATCACTGAAAAAATGAACACTGTGTGACATTCATGACTGGCCTGTTATCTTCAAAACTACGAAGGTTTTAATAGTCAAGGAAAGACTGACTAGGGAGATTAAAAAAAAATGTGTGTAAATTAGACACATGTAAATACCATGTTTCTCTGGTGTGAGAAATTGAAAGTGTAAATACAAAATGTATAATAGATATTGGGGAATAGGAGAAAATGCTCAAAGGGGAAGGGGAATAAGGAAGGGAGGAGGGGAAAGAAATGGAAGGGAGAATGAGAAAAAGCAATGAGAAAAGAAGGAAAAAATAGAAACAAATCTTTTGTAAACAAGGAAGAGAAGAAGGGAGGGAAGTGGGAATAAAAAGAACAAAGGTATATCACATTCAGGTACAATTCCCTATGATGAATGTAATCATTATGTATACCTAAAATATACCAATAAAAATCATTTTCTTTGAAAAATAAAACTGGGTATAATTCATGATCCTAGATTTAATTCTTTTATTGCAGAAGACAATTATTGAGACAACTGGTGAAACCTGAGTTGGGTCTCTGGGTAAAGGATTTCTAGGTATTCTTGTCCAATTCTTGAAATAGTTCTGTAGTTTGAAACTATTTCAAAAAACAAAAAACAAAAAACAAAACAAAAAAAAACCCAGTTCTTTCATCTTACAAGGCTAAGAAAGGAAGACAAGTGATAGCTTACCTCCAGAACTTTTGAAAGACAGTCTCTTATTACAGAGGACTCTACTATTACTGTGTTTCCAGAATCAAGTTTGCTACTGAAGCAGGCAATACAATCACTTGGCCCCAGGCAAGATGACTGCAAGTTGAGGCTCATTGGTAAGTAGGTCATCAAGCAATTTAAATTTAGAGGCTCACAATTAGATCAATAAAAAATGAAATACAGCTCTGCAATTTTAGCTACTCAGAGGGTAACAAGTTTGAAACTAGTCTGGGCAATTTAGAGAGACCCCATCTCAAAATTAACAACAACAAAAGTAAAGTAAATGTGAGAGTGTATTATGAATAGTAAATATAGGTATGATTTCATGAAACTATTGATTGAGTTACATATAATACAATTAAAGAGTTATGCTGGGTCATAATTTAAAATGTATTTCTTGAGAGCCTGTGGTGTAAATGTGTTCATAAGAACAAAGAGTCAGTGTAAGTCTTTTTGCAGGAGCAGAGAGAAAAATCAGATGCTACTCTGGCACAATGGAAGTTTTGTCATCTCATCTCTGAATTACCAATTGGCAAGGAATATATGCTTTGAAGTAATACTACTTGCTTAATCAATAAAATTTGAAAACATTATAAAGAGTCCCTACTTACAAAATCCAAATGTGATAGACAAACACCACTTTAGATGAAAAGAGAATGATTTGTTACTACAGCTGATGTAACTTCAAGAATCACCTGTGGTCAGAGATTTACTGTGCAAACATTTAAGAGTACTCAACTGTAGCTGTAAATCCTGTTATATAGTGTGAATGGAGATTCTCTGAATGCCACTGAATGGTTTAACTAAAGAAACCAGTATTTATTGTCATTGTAAGGACAGAATGTTTAGAATTCCAACTCAGTTTTTCCTAAATGAAGAACAAGGTTTTACCTTTCTCCAATAAACAGACAACTGAAGATCAACAGGGAGGGAAATCATAGCAGCTGCTTTTATCTTCAGAATTTTCAGGCATTCTGCATTTGCATATCAAGCATGGGATAATGATGATCAGATTTACAGAAAAACATCTAAGTCTGATTGTTGTATTTGCCATTCAACAGAGACCACTAGCCTCTAGAAAGGTATATATCCAAAACATAACAAAGTGATGAAACTGTTTTTAAACTTCATCTAATGATTTGAGTATGACAAAGACTGAAGATTATGAGGAAGGAGAGGGTATGAAGACAGGTGAGGCAACGGACAGGTTTGAAAGAATATAATTTATTTTTATTTTTTTTTGAATTTTAGGGAAGCACATACAGGGTGCTTAGATGATTCACCTGTTTACAGCCTCCCAAGAGCTGGGATTATGGGTGTGCCACCAAACCCAGTCTCAATTGCCTTTCAGTGTGCTCAGGGGTGGGGCTGGCATGGCAGGTCCAGGGATTGAACCCTGGGCCCCTATGCCTGATTGCAAGAGCTTTAATCTGCTGGGCTATTTGGCTGGTCCTACAATTTATTTTTTAAGTCACAGTCAAACTGATTTAAAAATTGCTGTTGACAAGAGCATACAAATATGAGCATGCATACAATAAGTGAGGTATGGACCACACTGATAAAACTATATTAACCACAATAACAAAATACTCTTTATAAGTTTATTGGATTGTAAAACCTAAAATGGCTTTGTCACAGTACAATTTTAAAAATCTTAATCTCTTAGAGTTACTTTATTTTTAGGTGGGGGGGGGAGATTAGGGACCAAACCCACAGGTGTTTTACCACTGACCCACATCTCTAGACCTTTGCACTTTTTATTTGAGATATGGTCTTACTAAGTTACCCAGGCTGAGAACAAATTTGTGATCCTTCTGCCTCAGTTTCCTAAGTAGCTCGAATTATGGATATACATCATCACACCTCAATGGATCTGTTACTTTTTTTTTTTTTTTTTAAACAACAGAGTCTTGCTGTGTAGTCCAGGCTGGTCTCAAACTTGCAGTAATTCTCCTGCCTCAGCTTCCGTAATGCTACAATTACAGGCATGTTTTATTGTGTCTGGCTGAACTGTTACTTTTAAAGTTATCTGAGAATAATCTCACAATGTTACAACCTCTATCTGCATCTTTCAAGTTATTTTATTTAAAAAGAAAAGAAAATAAGGATGAAAAAATAAAATCCTGGAATGCTCCTGGCTGAGGAGATCAGAGAAGCCCTCCCATTAATCCTCAAGAATGCCAAAACTAAGCCTGAGCTGCTAGATGTTTAAGGCATCGATGACTTTAGTTAGGTCTTGCTAGATGTAGTGGTGTATATCTGCAATCCTGCCATTTGGGATGCTGAGTCAGGAGTGAATTCGCTGAATTTGAGGCCAGCCTGGAATACACAGCGAGTTTAAGGCCAGCCTGAATATAGTGAGACCCTGTCTCAAAAAGAAAAAAATAAAAAGGAAACTTTAGCCCAGCTTTTTCTGAAATATCCTCAAAATTGAAACTCAATCATCAGAAACCATAAAATCTCCTGTTATATTTTTGGCACAGTGACAAAAAAATGTATTATAATCTTCATGTAAACAGTATGGGAATGTTCCTTGAGAAGGTAAGCATGGTTTCCAAACCACAAGGTTGTTAAGACCCAAAGGAATCCCTGACAGTTTGGTAAATATTACCAAGGTGCTAAAACATTTCTCTATTGTTTAGTAGCTTAAGTTTATAAATTTATGTTTGGTAACCACAGTATAAATTATTTTACCTCAGATTTAGGGAAGATCATGAGTCAAGTATTATCAGTACTGTTTACGGTATCTGTTTCTCCTTTTGGAGCTGATTTTGGAACCTAACAGTCATTTTCAGACCTATGAATATAAGGTCCAAAGAATATATTTTAATTTTTCCTTAGCAGCAGACACTTTTCCATAAATCCATCTACCAACTATTAAGTGTTCACTATGTGCAACTTAAATTTTTAAAAATTTATTTGGTACAGGGTCTCACTATGCAGCTTGGACTTGTAGTGATCCTTCTGTCTCAGCTTCCCTAGAGCTGGGATTATAGGCATGCACGACCACACCTGGTTTTAGTGGCCAGCTCAGCACAGGATTGGCATGACATGCAGTACGGGAGATCAAACCTGGGTCCTTGTGCTTGCCAGGCAGGTATTCAGACCACCAAGATATCTCCCTGCCCCACTATGTGTATCTTAAAGACATAATTTCGTCTCAAGTATACCTCATGATTCGCATAGTTGCAAAATGAGGTCCCCATACAGTTAAGTTTAATCATTAAGCCCTAATTTCTGATCTTATGCTAAACAAATATGGTGTTTTAAAGGAGACTATCAACAGTATACAACTAAGTCAGGAAACTAAGTTATCTCAAAGGCCTATGCATTCACACTAGTGCTATGTTACTGAGTGCTCAGAGGGGATATAAACATATAACAATGTGAATAAGAAGGGCAAGGGCAACTGGTCCTTTATTACTCCCGTTCTTTCCATTTTTTCACATTAATCCTGTGTTAGTTTGCATGCTTTGAAAATTCTCTGCCTTTCTTTGGGGATGGACAAGATCAATAGTTTAAGTCACATTTAATGATAATTCCTGCATAGATGTTCTTAAATGAGAGAGATAAAAGTAGGGATTTTATCACAAAATCAATCTCCTACCCTCAATTCTTTGAAATAAATCATTCCAGAGTAAAAAGATAGCCTTCATTTCCACATGTAGGAAATGCAGAGCAGAAAAAAAAAACAACAAAAGAAACCCCCAAAACACATGCAATTCTTTATGAAAAAGCAATAAGGGGCCGGGAGATGGTTCAGTGGAATAAGCGCTTCCCTGGCAAGTGTAAGGGCCTGAGTTCAATTCCTGGTTCTGCCAAAAAAAAAAAAAAGCTACACACCAGATCAACAAACATATTCACTAAATAGTTCACATATTCTCTGATAAGTTGTTTAAGGGGAAGGAGGCAACATCATTGGAGGCAGAGCACAATGCCATTTTGAAGTATGAGGCAATCAACAGAGAGGCAAAGCAAGACGAGATCTATAAGCTACCCAGACTGGAGCTCACAATAACTTTTATTAGTCTATAAAATGTTCCTAATTTTGCTCTTATATAGTTAAATAATCATGCTCTAGAGCTATAAAAATTTAAATCTCAGAAATTCACTTTAAGGTAAAGGGATTATAAAGGACCTTTAAGAAAATCAGTCTGCAAATATGTCCCAGAATTGGTTCATGAGTTTAATGTTTTGCAATTAACTTTAAATTTAGCAACAGCAAACACTAGTGAAAAGCTACCTCTTTTTTATGTGAACAACTTATGCAGACTTTCTCCTTTTATAGTCTTGTAGGCCCCAGAGGATATGAATAGCAGTAAATTTAAAAGGGGAAACTCTAAGTAGAGGTTTTCAAGGGTAAGAATAGGCAATACTTATACACATTTGGAAATATGTGGGGACACTAACTGTCACAAGGATAGGAGGTGCTACTGGTATTTAGTAAGTCAGAATCAGCAATGCTGGAAATCTACAAGGTGAAGAATTACTCTGCCTATATGTTTGCTATACCCGGATGAGAAAAGGTGCTTGAAATGATCAATATTCACAGAATAAACTAACTTTTTTTATTCAGCTGAAAGCAAAAAACATGGATAAGTAGTTTAAAAGTATATGACTTATTGAAACTTTTGTTAAAATTATACTCAGCAAAGAGATACAAGTGAAGAGATAGATGCAGTGGTATTGAACCTATGGCACCTGTGCTGTAGCATGCTGTTATCCCTGAAAGCTCTAAAAGGCTTGCCACCAATGTTTGAATGCATATCCCAAAATTCATCAGATAGTAAACTTCAAATATACTTGGCTTATTATATATACTCTATAGTTCAATTACATTGTTTATTAAGAGGAAGTTGATGAATTACATTGTAAATTAACTTTCATAAAAATAAATCTAGGTGCTTGGGTGTAGCTCCATGGTAGAAAGAGTGCAAGCCCCTGGTTTCAATTTTCAGCACTCCAAAAACAAAAACAATAACAAAACAAATCCAGTCAACTGCTTAGTACCTAAAGATATTTGTGACAGATTGTGCTTATAATCTGCATTCCAGGTGAAACATTTTACCAGCTAATATAACTAAAGTTCGGAGTCAAATGTGAGATAACAACAAATTTCTTGAAGGTGAAACCTACATCTCAAACTCATAAAATCACAGAAGCATTGTAAGCTGTGGCTTAGAAAAAAACAAAACAAAACAAAACAAAACAACGGGGGGAAAAAAAAAACATTAAAAGGACGGGCCAGATAGCTCAGCAGACTAATGAGCCTGCTTAGGTGGAGCACAGCGGCCTAGGTTCAATCCCTGGCATGCTGTGCTGGCCCCGCACGCAGGATGTGCTGAGACTGCAATTGAGACTGAGCATGGTGGCATGTGTCCGTGATCCCAGCATTTGGTAGGCTGAAAACAGGAGAATCACTAGAGTCTGATCTATGTACTGGGACCCTGTAGACCCTGTACTAAATACATTAGAGACACACACACACACACACACACACACACACACACACACACACACAGCACAAGTGTTCAGAATTCTATTTAAGCTCAAATTTTTAAACTGTCATTAACTTTTAAATTTTATTTTCTTGGAAGGCTGTAAACAGATGGATCACTACGAATCCGATCTAGTAGTGAGACCTGAACACCTTGTAGACCCTTCCCTAAAGTACAAAAAAATAAAAATAAAAGTAACAAATAAAGAAAAATCATATGTACTTGGCTCATCCAGAAATTTAATACTTTGACTAGTTTTTCATAGTTGTTAATGTACATTTTATCCAGAATAGGGCTACGTATATTGCTCAGTGGCACAAGGTCACTTTGAGTCTGATTCCTGGTACCAAAAAAAAAAAAAGTATCAGAATAAAGGCTGTCCTGCTCACCTGGTTAAGAATATTCCCTCCCTCAACATTCAGAATGTATTTAGGAATTCAACATCAAATTTTCTTATAATAGCACAGATCCTGAAGAGTGATGAGAGTGCCCTCCTGATCTATACTGAACTGGCATGTATCTTGCTGCTTTATAGATACTACTGACATCTAGTGCACATGTTTGCCCATTTATATTGCTGGTGCCCATGTGTCATACTTTATCTCTATGTTCTCAGTTATAAGTACTGTAACTTATAACCATTCAGGATCAAAGATGGAAGTTCACTACTGGGTTTAATTTTCAATTCTCTCACTTAGATGATTTTCTTTTGAGCCAACTGAATGCTCTAATATCTAACTTTTCCTTTTTCTGCCTTTCACATTTCCATTGGAGATCAGTTTGCCCTAACTTTTACTAGGATTCTATCAGAAAAGTTTTAAGCTTTGTTTCTGGCTTAAAAATATGGCTATCCCTCTGAAAATGACGTTTCTCTTCATGCCAGAGATACAAGAAGATACCAAAAAAAAAAAAAAAAAAAAAAAAAAAAAAAAAAAAAAAAAAAAAAAAAAAAAAAAAAAAAAAAAAAAAAAAAAAAAAAAAAAAAAAAAAAAAAAAAAAAAAAAAAAAAAAAAAAAAAAAAAAAAAAAAAAAAAAAAAAAAAATCATAAAACAAAAAACCAACATCCACCATTAAAGAGAAAAGACTGAAAGAAAAATATTTCATAAGGAGAGTACTATTTTTGTCCAGATTACTTTGGCCAATGTTAAAGAATAGTCTGTGTACATATTTTTAAAAACGAACTTCAACCCCACATCATAATTCAGAAATAAAGCTCTGTTAGTCATCCATGGGGGAAAGGAGAAACAATTCCCAGGGCACACAAGTTAATGGTCCTGTCAACTCTGTCATTCGCACATTACAATGCCAATTTAATTCCATATAAACATAATTATACTGAGGCACACACTGTTGCAGAGTATGAGAGCTACATATGCACTTCTCTAAGAAACAACACTTGTGAGTTTCATGAGGCATAGCAATGTTTGTGGCAAATGGGAACAATCTGGGAATAGAATTAATTAGATTCCTGGAGTCTTTTGCTTAGCATGCGGCACAGGAAAGAACTAAACTCCATGATGCCTGGGCTGAATGGAATACATATAACCCTAAGCTGCTCCTTTTGAGCACAGAAATCAGATAGAAGCTAATCTCTTTGTGTCCCAGGCAGGTTTCTGAGTGGTTTGGACAACATTGTAAGCAATATTACTATCTGGGTTGGCTGACTGGGATGGTGATAACAATGTGCACTGCAGTTCAGGTCAGAGTTAAATCTCCACTGGCTTAGTTAGCACAATATTCCAAGAAATAAACAAAAAAATAACTTCTCTATACAACAGGCTATTGGTGATCTAGCTACCTTAAAAGTATACACTATTACTGGTCATTAATACAGACTGAGTATCCAAAACAGTCATTACAGTTGAAATCAAAACTTAAAGGAGAAAGTAGGTCTATTTTAACTACACAAAAGGGTGATCACAAAATCTAATGTTCCAACCTGTGAGAACTGTACTGTCTCAATGTAATATTAAACATCTATTTTTCAACTCTGCTTATGGCAAATATTCACTTTGCTTTTCTTGCTTTCTTCTTTTGTTCCTAAATTGAAAAACAGACAAGTTGGTGCAGATTTTGATTTCCTTCTTTGTAATTCTTTGAGGCAGTTATTATAAACAGCTTTATGCTTATTTGTTGAAGGTTTAATAAAATTTGGCCCCCAAATTAGTCTAGGCTTGATGTATTTGGCAAGAAGTGGCTGGATAAACATACAACTGTACTCTGTGGTCTCAATTTAAATTCAAAGTTTTTGAACCTGTCGTAGATTCTTAATGATTCACTTTCCTAAGCAACTATCTCATTCCTTTTTCTTTCAGTTCAAATACCTAACACTTCCTCCCTTGTGTTCTTTCCTGGCTGCTAGCCATGTTCTCTACCTCACCAAGAAAACTAAAGTAACCAGAAGTGAAATCCACATATTCCCATCACCACATGTAACTATCACCTACAAATACAAAGACCTATTCCCATGGAATAACAACTCTTCTGTTTAAAGCCTTCAACCTGTGCTCTACATCCCACAAAAAGACTTCATTTTAGTAGTTCTCTATTATTCCTCCTATATCATCATTCTCTCTTTTTCCTTGGATCATTCCTGTCAACAAACATATACCTCTTTTTTCCATTTTTAAAAGGATTGTTCTCTTGACCACACCTCCTAGCAAGCTGCCACTACTTTCTTTGCCCCTCTTTACTAAAAATGTACTTCTTTAAATAATGATTAAAAAACCTTTTCATAGCTGAGCACAGTGCTGCACAACTGTAACCCTACTAATTTGGAAGGCTGAGGCAGGAAGATTGCAAGTTTGAGGTTATCATAGGCAATTTAGTGAGACCTTGTTTAAAAAAGGTATGTACGGGGGTGGTGCTGGTAGATGTCACTCGTGTGTAGCACTTCCCTACCATGTGTGAAGTTCTGATTTCAATCCCCAGCATCACATGCACACACAGATTTTTCTCAATGTTTCCTTTTCTTCTCTCCTACCAATGCATCTTAAAACCATTCCAATCATGCTTCCTCCTAAACCACTCTGTTTCATGTTTTCCATGTTAACAAAAGCAATAGCCAGTTCTCATCTTATGGATTTACTAGGTACATCTGACACAGAACATAGCTAATCATCTTGACACATTTTCTTTACCCTAGACACCACACACTTCTTAGGCCCTCTTTTCAATTAGATCATATAATCTCATGACTTTAAGTATCATCTAAAACTACTGCCAAATTTTCTAGTTGTATAACTAAGATATATTTTTAAATTCAATGTATCAAAAAATGGATTCCTAGTTTTCTTTCCTCATTTGCTTCATCTGCAATATTCTCCATGTCAGTTCATAGTCATTGTCTTGAAATTTGCTTAAGCCAGCAACCATCTAGGACTCACTCTTTCCTCGTGTCCCACATGCAACAGTCCAGGAAATGCTGGCTTTCCCTTCAAACATATCCAGAGGGCCGGGGATTGGCTCAATGGCACAGTGACTGCTTGGCCAGTGTGAGGTCCTGAGTTCAATTCCTGGTACCTCCCAAAACAACAGCAGCAAAAAAAAATGATATCCAAATGTATCTAGAATCTTAACAGTTCTCCACATCTCTACTGCTACTGTTTGACCCAAGCTCCATCAAGTTCTGTCTGGATTCCTCTAGTAGTATCCTGGCTTCTACTCTTGTCTCATGTCTACTCTTAACACAGCAGCTGGAATGTTCATTGAGAGGTTCAGTTAGACCTGGTCATTTCTCGACTCAAAATCTGGTGGTGGCCCTTTGTGTTTTATGCAAAGTAAGTAATAAAAGCCTACAATGCCCTATATTCACACAATCAGACTCTCTTTCCTAAATGCTTATTTTCCCCATAATTTATTATAGTTGTTTGTGTCAGTATTTTCCCCCCATGTAACCTTTATTCTAGTGGTTCCCTATGCCTGAAGTAATTCTTCTTCCACATATCTGTGCAGCTAACTTTCTCAAGCTTCTTCCAATCTTTCTTCAAGTCTCAGACTGTCAGTAAGATTTACTTAATCGTCCAACTTGATAATATGTGTCCTCTTTCCACCTAATCTATCTTATCCAATTCTTTTCAAATTCCATCAGTGTCACACACAGTACATTTTTAAAAACTGCGTTTCCTGTTTATATCTGTCCCCTTCCCTTTTCCCCAGCTAGAATGTAAGTTTAACAGGCCAGAATCTTTATCTATTTTATTAACTAGTAGGTTTCAAATACCTAGAACAATGTCTGGTGTTCAATCAATATTTATTGAATGAATAAATGTTGGCTTTAGTGTGATCCTCATGTACACATGTTCTAGGTATGTTTTATACATAGTAGTAGATTAAGATGGTTAATTGTGTTAAAGTCCTTTATGCCCTTAGGTATTTGCATCTCTTTGACATACTGGTTTGTGAAAAAGGAATGTTAAAATTTGCAATACTGACTACTGACATACTATGTCTTTGTATTCTGTCAGTTTTTGTTTGATATATTTTGAGACAAATTTTTATTTATCATCCATTTTATACCTTTGAAGAGGATTGCTTCCTTTTTGGAAGTGAAAGATATCTTTCTAGGTTTTTTGTTTTGATTTTGTTTTTTGAGACAGGGTCTCACTATGTAGTTTAGGCTGGCCTTGAACTAGTCTGTAGCTTGAGCCGGCCTTGAACTCACAGAGATCTTCCTGTCTCATCCTTCCCAATGCTGGGATTACAGGTGTGCATGACCATGCTGGGCATTCTTAAATTTATTACTTTTTTTGCATATAATTATCTGACAGATACTGGCCAGATAGCTCAGTGGATTAAAGCACCTCCTTAGGCAGTATCAAGGACTGGGTTCAATCCCTGGCATGCCATGCCAGCCTCACCCCCGGGGCAAGCTGAGAGGGAGATTGAGACTAGGCATGGTGGCACACACCTGTAATCCCAACCCTCGGGAGGCTAAAAACTGTAGGATTAGTATGAGTCCAGTCTGTGTAGTGATGACACAGGGAGAAAAACTGATCTCAGGTGGGTGACTTCCAAATGATAGAGGGTAAAAATGAAATTCCCGACCTGGAAAGTTCCTGGGACGAGTTTGTGTTCTCTAAAACTGAAGAATGAATTTTAGGAACAAACAGAGGTTATGAGCAGAATATATTTACTGGGGGAAAGAAAGCTCCTGTCCAAAGAGGGACAGAAGTGTGTGTGTGGGGTCCTAGTGGGTTATCCTCAGGAAGCTATCTCTTCCAGGGACTTTTATAGAAGAACACCAATGCAGTGAGTCGGGTCTAAGGTGGTGGAGACCACAGGAACTCACTTAGGTGGGCATGAGGTGGGACAAAACTATGGTCAACCAATGATATTACAAGCACTATTGCTCAGGTAAAATTGATTAAATCCAGCACCAAATGACAAAGCCAGTCATGTAGCAAGTATGAATACTGGACAGGGTCTCTTCCTGTTGGGAGGTTGGGTTAGTGACTCATTTGGGTTATTTCAAAGTGAAGGATACCTATTTAGAATATCAATCCTTGGTGCCCATCCTTAGGGAAGTGTGTAGCTGTATGTTTCCTCTTTTGTCTTGAGGTCTGGCCCACATGGGAGTGTTTGTCTTTTCCAAGTTGCAAAGTTACCTTGTCTTCCATAGTGTCTCCTTGGGGGCCTGGTCCTCTTTGACTGCTTATAGCATTTCTGTCTAATTCAGCTGCCTACAGCAGTGAGACCCTGTACTAAATACATTTAAAAAATAATAAATAAATATTACCTAACAGACATTAATGTTGTCAATTTTTTCTTGCTGACTATCTGCATACATCTTTTCTAATATTTTTATTTTTCCCTCTCAGATGCCATTTGGAAAAGAGCTAGATATCTTTCTAGCTTTGTAGATTAATTTGTCAGATTACTTATGAATTTTACTTTATTGGGCCAGGAAGATGGTTCAGTGTTATGAATAACAAAAAAAAAATTATTTATTTATTTATTTATTTATTTATTTTTGCAGAACTGGGGATTGAACTCAGGCCCTTGCACTTCCCAGGGAAGCGCTTATTCCACTGAGCCTTCTCCCCAGCCCCCTATGTACTTATTTTTTGTAGTACTAGTGATTGTGCCCAGGGCTTTCACACTGAGCTACATCACTAACCTTTCTACTTATTTTTAAAATTTATTTTTTATTTTTTAATGTTTTTAGTACAGGATCTATAGTCTCACTATATAGATCAGATTTGTAGTGATCCTTCCCACTACCATGCCCAGTCTCAGTGAGCTTCAGGGGCGGGGCCAGCCCAGCAGGCTGGGGATGGAACCCTGGCCCTTGCATCAACCTAAGCAGGTGCTTTAATCTGCTGAGCTATCTGGCCAGACCTTTTTATTTTTTAAGACAAGCTCTGGCTGGTCCTTTTTATTTTTTAAGACAAACTCTTGCTAAGTTGCCCAGGCTGGGCTTGAATTTTTAATCCTTGTGCCTCAATCTCCCAGAATTCTGGAAGATTATAGGTGTGCATCACTATAATTGGCTTGTATGTTTTTTTGTTTTTTTAATTCTTGGCGGAACCAGGGATTGAACTCAGGCCCTTGTGCTTGCCAGGGAAGTGCTTATTCCACTGAGCCATCTCCCCCCCTGCGTGTATGTTTTTTAATGTAATATTTTACATCTTTTTTACATTTTAATATAATATTTCCAAGTGGGAAGGGACCCAAGGATGAAGAAGTATGGAAGTAAGAGATGAAAGCAAAGTAGCATTATGTGTTTTATGTACATATACCAACTTCTCACACTGAAAATAATCATGTACTGCAATATGTAGTAAAAAAAAAAAATGCTGGGCGTGGTGGCGCATGCCTATAATCCCAGCACTCGGGAGGCTCAGGCAGGAGGACTGTTGTGAGTTCGAGACCAGCCTGAGCTAGAAAGTGAGCTTAAGGTCAGCCTGAACTGCATAGTGAGACCCTATTTTTTTTTGTCTCAAAAAGACAAAAAAAATTGCCGGGCGTGGTGGCGCATGCCTGTAATCCCAGTACTCAGGAGGCTGAGGCAGGAGGATTGTTGTGAGTTCGAGACCAGCCTGAGCTACAAAGTGAGCTCAAGGCCAGCCTGAACTGCATAGTGAGACCCTGTCTCAAAAAGACAAAAAAAAAAAAAAAAAAAAAAAAAAAAAAAAAAAAGACAATAAATAAATAAATAAATAAATAAATAAATAAATAATAAATTTATTTTTTTGTAGAGGGTCTCATCACACAGTTCAGACTCAGACTTGTAGTGATCCTCTTGTTTTCAGCCTCCCTCGCAGCTGGAAGTATAGGCATACACCACCATGCCTGGACTCCATCCCTGGCTCAGCGCCCTGGGGGTGGGGCTGGCGCAGCATGTGGTACCAAGGATCAAACAGCAGTCTCTGCACTTGCCTAAGTAGGCGCTTAATCCACTGAGTTATCTTGCCGGCCCTGCCCCCAGCCAGTCTTGAACTCACAATGATCCTCCCGTCTCAACCTCTCAAGTGCTGTGATGCAGGGTAGGCATCAAACATGGGACCTTGCACTTGCCAAGTAGGTGCTTATGACTCTGAGCTAATGCCCCAGGCCCTACATGGTTCTTAGACCTTTGTCTTCTTACCTATTATGCCTGTTTTATGGACTTCTTTTTTATACTGAGATTTTAAACTTATCTTATATTCTCTTTTTCTCAAGTATAAATTCTTTCATTTGTTTGGACTCTGTTTGAAAACAAGATTTCATGATATAGTCCCACCCTCATCCAGGTTGGCCTTGAAATTTTTTTTTTTTAATTCCTTTATTTATTACAGTCTCGCTACACATCACGGATTCCTTTTTTGCGGGGGTGGGGGGTAAGCTCAGCCCGCCCTGCGGGGAGGGGCTGGCATGGCATGTGGTGCTGGGGCTCGAACCACGGTACCTGAGAGGCGCTCTAGACCGCTAAGCTATCTTGCCAGCCCTGACCTTGAACTTGAGATCACCTTGCCTCATTCTCTTTAGTTGTTGGGATTACAGGTGTGCACACCATGTTGGGAGTCTTGACTACTTTTTCATAGTCTTAAATTGTATTGGCTCCTTTGTAATGCTTTGAGGAATGAATTCTTATGATAATTTCAAAATATGAGTATCTATGCCTGTAGGAAATTCCAACTTGTCTCAGTTTAAATCTGATAAGATGCCTAACCCAAACCAGACCTTAAACTGTTAGCTGGAGGTTCTCCTTCCTTACAGGCAAGCTGCTCTGGATTGTTTAACCGAGAGTGATGTTGAATTTTTTGTTGTTGTTGTTGTTGCTGGGACAAAATATCCAACACCCAAAATTAAGGAAGGAAAGGTTTATTTACCTCCCAGTTAGTGGAGGTTTTAGTCTATATTCAGCTGGCTCTAAGGCAGAGTGGCACATGGCAGAGGGCAACAGTTCATGGAGTAGAAAACAGGCAAGAAGAAAGGTCCTGAGGAGCAACAGCTGTGGTAGCTAGCTAGCCTTTTTTTCTCTTTATATTTATATGCAGATTATCTGCCCCAGGGCAAGTGTAGCACTCATAATCTCAACATTGGATCAAGAATTAATCACAAACTCAGGGCCTGAAAGCTAGCTCAGCAGACTAAGCACTTGCTTTGGTGAGTGCAGGGATAAGGACCACAGTTTAATCCCTGTGCCAGGCTGGCCCCACCCCCAGATGCACTGAGCTGCCCCAAATCTGGGTGTGGTGGTGCATGCCTATAATCCCAGCGCCTGGGAGGCTGAAAGCAAGAGGATCACTATGAGTCTGAGCTGTGTAGTAAGACTCTGTACCAACTACATAAATGGAAAAAAAAAAAAAAAAGAATTAATTAATTACAAACTCGAGAAGCCACCCCATGACTGTATGAGTCTTCGGGGGAACAACTAGACACAAACCATAACAAGTGGTATGTATTCACACTCTATCTTGAAAGAGTGCCTATGCTTGCTTACTTTTTCCAGGCTTTCTTTACTTCTGTTCAGAATTGAGCAGCTTATTTCTAATTGAGACTATTGGGATAGACTGATCAAACTCAACTCCCATTTGCAGAAAGAACAGTGTATTCCTGCTTCCTGGACTCATGTTCTCAGTGGATGGCATCCACATGAAAAATTGGGACCCAACTGCCTACATTCATTCAAGGCTTCCATATCATAGTGACATTTCTCCCCATTACTGGACCAAGTAAATACGACTTTTTTAAAACCTATTTTATCTATGACATCATTTTGCAGTGGAAGAGATTAGATTCAGAATATGCTTACTTTGCCATCCAGACCTACAAATCCCAGAGTGGCTTTCACTTTTATAAGAAGAGAAGATCATTTTTCTTTATGTTACCAGTGTATAAATGTTGTATATATACTGAAAATCCATCCATAATGGAAGAAAATCCCCATTATTTCAAATTTGCTTATATTAAAATAGGTAATAGATGTTCTGGAAAAACAGAAGTGGAGGAAATATTCTAAGAAGGTAAGAAGTGTGGAACTATAGTAGACTTGTGGTAAGCCTTCTGTATAAATCCTACCACTGTTTCTCATAAATACATCCATATTGAACAGAGAGTACTTTCCCTGGCCCAAGAAAGCAGTACTCAGAGCCCTGTCCTACTTAGCAAACTGTAACTCTGTACCTGGAAGACACTTGTTGGCACAGTGGGAACTCAGAACTCAGGATTCATTCCCTCATACTAAGCCATTACACAATACAGGTTAATCTATGTCTCCTCTTTGGGCCTCAGATTTTTCACCTATAAAATAAGGGACATAGGCTAGAAACACTTTTTTTTGAGGGGGGGGGATGTCTCCTTTGGGGGAGATCATTTTGGGGAATCTTTTTGAGACAGGCTTTTATTACATAATTCAGATGGCTTTGAATTCTATGAAGTTCAGGCTAGCCTCAAACTCGTAGTACTCCTCCTGTCTCAGCCACCCAAGTGCTGGGATTATAGGCCTGAACCATGTCTGGTTAGAATTGCTTTTAAGTGTCTTCTAGAAATAATTTTCTGTGATCATAATGGTACTTTATATGCAGTCTGAGTCCTCCATTTTTTAGTCTGTAGAATAAATAAGTTTCCAGGTAAAGGAAGAAAAATATGCATTCCTGAAATCAGTATCAAAGCAAATGGAAGTCAGAACCAATAGATGCGTAGTTTTGTTTCACCACTGTTCTGGTAAGGAACAGTCTGGTAGCTGAAGTTTCCGTGTGGGTGTAGAAATAATCTAAGCTTAAATAGAAAAAGCAAATCAACCTAGACCAAAACAAAAATCCTACATATAAGTCCAGACAAAACAAGAATTAATATGTCTTTTCTGCAACAAATCTGTCAGTGATGATTGAGAAGACAAAATATCCAAACCGAACCAAAATGTAGTGTGTAGATGGAGACATTAAACAGCATGAAACAAAGTTACAGGATGTGAAAGATCTGACTTTGCATATATAAAATTTGTACAATTAGAAATTTTATATGAACAGAAGTGCAGGGAATAGAATGAAGAAGTAAAGGGCTAGAATTTTGAATTAGGAGGAAGAGTAGTTTAATAAAATTCAGGTTCAGAATATAACTTAGTGGTAGCACACTTGCTTAGTATGAACAAGGCTCTGGATTTAATCTCTAGTCCTGGGGAAAATAACTGCATTGAGGTGAAGTGGCAAAGAGAGCTCAAGAATAAATCTCAGAATACCCTCCACCTAAGTCTGACTAGGAATGGGTTTTGAACCTAGGGTCTTTGCACTGATTTACATCTCAGTCTCTATCTCTCTCCATACATATGTTAAAACAACAAATATATATATATATATATATATATATATATATATATATATATATATACTTTAAATTTTGAGACAGGGTTTCACTAAGTAACTAAGTAACTAAATTACTCAGACTGGCCTCAAACATGCTATTCTCTTGCCTCATCTCTCAGAATACTGGGATTATAGACATGTATCAATATGTACAGATCATACTATTGGTCACAATAAGAAAACATGTGAATTGTCTAAATTATCACAATTCCATAAAAAGCAAGCCAACTCAAACTTCATAGGCCTGGAGCACTTAGCTAGTCACTATCCTGTGTAGTCTTCAGATAACACCCTAAAAACACAATCAGAAAAGACTGTCACTGAAAATCATGTTGCACACTGCTCTATGCGAGACAATACTATACACTACATCTACACTGCTACATGTGTGGACCCAGGTGACATCAGATACAAGGGTGAGTGTCCAGCAGATCTCTAATCATTGTTTGGTATGCTAACAAGAGTTGTAATATATGGGTCAAAAGGGGGTAAAAACCTCTGATAAAGTTCCCACTTGACTCATGAAAAGGCCACTGAGTAGTCTTCATTTTTCACAAAAACCTTCACATTTTGTAAGTTTGTATTACCAAAGCATTTATAGGTAAAGAATTATATAATTCTTGGTGAATTTCCTAGTTTTCTCACTTGTCCTGTGTATTCTCTATTTTCCATTGGCCATAACCACATTACATCCATGATTTTGTTCATTTAGTAATATTTTGTTATAAGTATTTATCCACATTATATTATCTTTATAACTCACTTTTAAAGACTGCCCTCTATTCCACACTAGTCTCAGGAAACCCCTAAACAGTTAGGAAACAGGGTAGGGTAAAACCAAAGATGATTCATAGTATTCCATTGCATGGATGAATCACAGTTTACTTAACTACTGCCAGAGTGCTGGACATTTAGGTTGTTTCCAATTTTTCACTACTATAAATAGATAGATGGACTAAGTCTGTTCTGTTTGATAACGTTTGACTGTTTCACAGAGTAGGCACTCAAAGTTAGTATGGAATGACAGTCTTGCAATAAAAATGTCCATGCATAAAGCATGTATATATATATGTATATATTTGTTTGCTTACTCCTATACATGAGATTATTTCCCAGATATAAATTTCTACAAGTAAAAGTCTGAACAAATTCTGATAGTTGAGCAGTTCGCTTGCTAAAGATGAATTAATTTTTAAGCCCAACAATGAAATAAGAGAAAGTCCCAACTCACTATGCTCTTACCTAAATTGGGAATTATCATTAAAGGCTTTTCCTATTATAACTGATGAAAAACATCCTATTTTACTATAAATTTTAATTCATAGTTTTTAGTGTTAGTTTGCACAATATTTTGGAATAGTTTTTTAAATAATAATTAGTACCTAAATAAAATTTATTCCTTGAAGGGTAGTTATAGGTAACAACAAACAAAATCAGTTACTAGAATATATCAAAGTGACAAAATACAAAGTCAATATTTAAAAAATAAATGATCTTTTTTGTACTTACAGAAATTTGAAAATGTACCCCAGTTCCACCAAAAAAATTGAAAAGTTACATATATATATAATATTTTCTTTCTTTACATATATATATATGAAAATATTACAATTAAAAGTTACAAAAGACATGTAGACCTCCATACTGAAAACAACAACGGATTGTTCAGAAGATTAAAGAGAACCTAAACAAATTAAGGTGGCATGTTTATAAATTAAAAACTCAATAGTTTAGACAGTTAATTCTTCCAAATATATCTAAGGGCTGTTTTCTATAACTGGTCTATAAAATTGTCCTTAGCTAAATCAATCTTAGGGCAGCTTCTGCAGTCTGTTGATCCTAAATTAGACTTTCTGAAAACATTCTGTAACAACTAAGCAAGACACAGAGAGGAAAAAACATGGTCAAAAAACGTCAACGTAAAGAACATTATCAATAAAGAAAATCTGATGCAGAATGAGTGACACTTCACTCACTAATCTGAATAACTCTTTTCATAATCATTAGCATAATGTGGATGGCTTTCCATTCCTTCACCATATCTTTGCCAGGAGAGGCACTAATGTTGATTGTTCATATGCTCTCAACAAAGAGAGAAAGTAGCCAGGGAGATAGCTGGGTGGTCCAAGCTCCTGCCTGGAAAGCACAAGGACCTGGTACCACATGCCCTGCCAGCCCTAGTTGGCCACTGAAACCTAGTATGATGAAGCACACCTGTAATCCCAGCACTGGGGAGGCTTACACAGGATGATCAATACGAATCTGAGCTATAGAGCGAAACCCTGTACCAAATACATAAAATTTAAAAAACCAAAGAATAAGGGCCTGGCCAAATAGCTCAGGGGATTAAAGTGCCTGCAAGCAGGTGTAGGGGCTGGGGTTCGATCCACAGGCCTGCCATGCTAGCTTCGCCCCCGGGGCACAGTGAGCTGGCAATTGAGACTGAGTGTGGTGGCGTGTGCCTATAATCCCAGCAGTTGGGAGGCTGTAAACAGAAGAATCACTGCAAGTCTATCTAATAGTGAGGCCCTGAACATTCTGTAGACCCTTCCCTAAAATACAAAAAAACAAAACTAAAAACAAACAAGCAAACAAAAGACAGAGAGAAAGTGGAAATGTGGAATGAAGATTTTTAGGGGAAAGCAATTCTGAACATAGTATGCAATCAGTCAATTACCACAAAGTGCCAATAAAATGATAATTATATCTGCTAGGACTCTTTAAGATTCAATGAGGATTGTTTTAAATGGCAAGTTACCTTGGACCTCTGCCCACAAGCAAATGACTACTGATCCTAGACTACTGACACCAGAAAATCTGTTAAAAGTCCCTACCTGCAGATGAGTCACAAAGAGTAGAAACCATTCCGTGATATTTGCCAGCTCCACTCTACCAAATCAGCAATTTCTTATTGCCAAATTTACAGAATCCCCCTTCAATGCTCAAACTGCTGGATATGATCACAGATAGAATTCTGCTGGGACCTACAATTCAATTTTCTAGTTCTTGATCCCTTTTCTGGTAGAATTCCTATTTTCTACTGGGAAGCTGTTCCGTGTTTCTTGACTATATCCCTCAAAGTGATAGATACTGTGGCTGCTATCCCCTCCTCATCATTATTACTACCTCAAACATTACCACTGTCATTATCAGCACACTATAGTTCAATGAATGAACTGACATTCACTGAGAAGTTAGTACATGTCAGACACACACATACTAGCTCTTCTAGCTCATTCATCTATGTGGTAAATACTACATTTCTCTCATCCTTAGGGGCACAGGAAGATCTGCCCAAGATTACACAGCGAGTAGCAGAGCAGGGATTTGAACTCAGCTGGTTCCTGAATAGGGGCTTTTAACCACCATGCTTCACTGTCTCTCTTACTCAACCTTCTCTAGTTTTTAGCTACAGAAATTGGTTCAAGGAATACACCTGATTCAGCAGGGCCAATCAGACACATGAATAGTGGATAGACATCCTTCCTCTGTGATCTATGCAAAGAGAGCTCTGCTGACTGAGTTTCCTATGCCTAAAACCAGGATGGAATCAATATGTAGATTTCCTGTTTACACAAAGCTTTTTGCTTCAACTCTATCTGAAGGTAAGTTTCAACCACAAACAGTCCTAGAATTTTTCATTCTCTTGATTGGTAGAATTCTTTCTTGGCTCTTTTGGTTTTTTTGACCATTTCTTTCTTTCTTTTTTTTTTTTTTTGTAGATAATGTAGTGCTAAAGTTTCAATTTTTGGGGTGGTGGTGGTACTGGGAATTGAACTCATGACCTTGTGCTTGCCAGGCAGGTGCTTTCGCTGCTGAGCTATATCCCTGACCCCTTGACCATTTCCTTTTGATTCTTTTCACAGGTACATCTCTTCTTCTCCCTCTTAAATAGTTGTACCCAAGGCTCAATGCTCCTTAGCAGCCCACAATTCTGATAGGCCTATCCTGGAGAATCTGCTCTTTTTGACTATTACTGCTTCAGAATCCTAATAAGCCACAATTACTCATCTAAGTATATACTTATCTAGGTACATAATAACTGTTAGAATACTGGGGAAGAAAAGTTGAAACCACTGTGTAATGGAGAAGATAAAAGAGATTTATAAAAATTAGGGCTTTCTTTTTTTTGCTTTTTAGAGAGAAGGTACTTTTCCAACTACCCTATGCTGAGAGTATACACCACTGTTCAGATGGACAGAAAACTAGCCTCTACCAGAAAATTAGTGTAACATCTGTCTGAAAGAAATGCACAAATGATGACTCCAGGAAAGAGATCCAATTTCCTTTCCATAAGGAGCCAAGAATGGCCAGGGCATAAGAGCATGGAAACTTCCTTAACTGTTGTGTCACTCTATTCCTTCTCTACTTTCCTTGCAATAAAGCCCTTGAATACTCATCCAAAGTGACACAAAGAGTTGAGGTAAAGGTATCTTTGTCTTTTTCAGCACTAACTAATGCCTGTTCTCAGCCAGGAACTTGGTCTACCTGCTTGCAGTTAGTCCAACCTTTAGTCAGAGTCACTGAGAGTCTACAGTCTTTGAACATCTAAATACTAGCCCAGCAGGTGACCTTCACGTATCCTAGCTAGTCAACTGCTCTGCTCATCTTTGAGGTTTGATCTTTATGGGGAAAGTCAATTATTTATGCAACTGTCAGGTGGGCAGTTTGTTCAGAATATTCTGAATTATGAGGCAGTTGAGTCAAGAAGACCATTGATCCTTTAGGGTAATCACCTGACCAAAGGGGTTAGTTCTAAGGGTGGAGAAAGAAATTTGGACTTCCTTCAGGAAGCGGAGCTTTCAGGAAGGGGAGAGTGCTTTCATCTAGACAAAAGGCATCACTTTTGGGGTCAGGATCTGGGCCTTCCTGTTTTATTTATTATATTTACAGCAGGAATGTATGAAGACTCATTTCTCCATATCATTGCATCCATTCATTCTTTTTTTAAAAATTTATTTTAGGGAAGAGTCTATCTACAGGATATTCAGGGTCTTACTACTAGATTGGACTCGTAGTGACCCACCTGTTCACAGCCTTTTAAGAGCTGGGATTACAGGCCTGTGCCACCATACCCAGTCTCAACTGCTGGCTCAGCTTGCCCCAGGGGTGGGGCCTGCAAGTCCTGGGATCCAGTCCCAGGCCCCTGTGCCTGCTTGCAGGATTTAATATGCTGAGCTATTTGGCCCGCCCTATTCATTCATATATTTATTTAAGTTATAATCATCCTATGGGTGTGAAATAGTATTTCACTGTGGCTTTGATCTGAAATTCTTTAATAACTAATGGCTCTAAACATGTTTTTATGTGATTATTATCATAATTAGTAATAATTATTTTGGTATCAGGACCTTGCACTTGCCAGGCAGGTACCATACTGCTGAGCTACACCCCTGACCCTTTATGTGCATATTATGATAGTGTGCATTTTTTGAGCTATATCCTTGCAAGATTTTTTTAAGTTAAATATTTGGAGCTTCGATCTTTTAATATTATTAGTGTTCTTTATATATTCAAGACACTAGACCTTACCAGATTAGAAATATGACTAGCAAGTATTTCCTTCCATTTTTTTTCAGTTATACTTACATTTCTAGATGGTTTTCTTTCTTTTTTTGGAGGTTGAGGAAAAAACTTTATTGGATAGAAAAGCTTCTGTCGGAGAGGGACAGAAGGGGGGCCCGAGCGGGTTGCCCCTCTAGATGGTTTTCTAAAGTACAAATGTTTTCCATAAAATCTTAGTTATCTAATTTTCTGTTGGTGGCTTACGCTTTTTATATTTAAGAATTCACTGCCCAAAGATCATATATATTTACCTTGCTTATTTTGTAAGATTTTGATAGTTTAGCTCACACATTTAAGTCTTTGCTATAGTTTTAATTATATCTGTATTTGGTGTGAAGTAAAGGTCTATTTGCATTTGCAGGTATATGGAGTCAGACATTTTAAAAATTTATTTATTTATTTATTTCGGCAGAACTGGGGATTAAACTCAGATACTTGTGCAGCACTTATTCTACTGAGCCATCTCCCCATCCCCAAAGAATTTATTCCTTTTTTTTTTTTGTGGAACCAGAGATTGAACTCAGGCCCTTACGCTTGCCAGGGAAGTGCTTATTCCACTAAGCCATATGCCTGGCCATGTATTTGCAGGTATACACATGTTAAAGACCCTCATTTTCCCACAGAGTGCCGTTGTTGCCCTTGCTGACTATAAACTCTGTAAATAAGAGGGTTCAAGACTTCTTTATTCCACTGACCTATATGTCTACCTTCATGTCAGTAGCACATACTCGAGTATTATAGCTTTATAGTAAATTCTTAAATTAGAAAATGTAAGTCCTCCAACTTTTTTCTTTCAACATTTCACCCTATACATGTCCATCTGAATTTTAAGATCATCATGACAATTTCAGCACTAATGGAAGCTCAAATTTTTATGTGGGGCCTGGGGGCTGTTAGCAAGATAAATGCCTTCCAAATCTTTATCTCTAGCTATAGAATTTCCTCCAAACTGTGGTCTGAGTACCTAATTGCCTATAGGACATACACTTTTTGTCTGATAAGCACCTCAAATTCATCATGTTCAAAAACAAAATTATTATATTCTTCTCCAATCATGTCTTTCTCCTGAATTTCTAATCTTATTAACAGAAGGTTATCCAAGCAGTTTTCATAATACATGAGTATCATTAACTGAACTGTTTTTGAAATATTCAGAGAAAATATATTTAAGTAGTACCAATTCTGCTAAAGGCTAGGAGAAAAATAGTGAACAAGAAACAAGACTCAAGTTTTAACTGGCAAATGCAACAATACAGATGATTTCCCACTATGAATTAAAGATAAATTCAAGGAAATTAGTCTGCATTGAGTAAGGGTCAAAACAAAATATCTTCTTGGAAGTGAGGCCTAATGTAATAATAATTTTATTTCTTGAAGGTGGAGGGAGTGGAAAGAGGAAGAGGCAGTTGACCAAGAGGTAGAGCATTTCTAGGAAATGGGAGTAACATTTACAATAGCTAGAGATGGGAGGAAAAAGAATGGCAAAGCACCATTATATTAGTGACTTTCATTTATACTAATGCGAAGCCAGGTATGGTGAACAGACCTGTAATTCCAACTACTTTAGAGACTGAGGCAGAAAAATTATAAATTCCTAGCCAGCCTGGGCAACTAAATGAAACTCTGTAATTAAAAAAATAAAAAATAAATAAATAAATAAAATAAAATAGAGCAAAGCAAAGCAAAACAAAACTGGACTGTGATGTATTTCAGTGGTAGAGTTCTTGTCGAGCATGCACATGGCCCTGGGTTCCACTCTCAGCACCAAAACAAAAAACAAAACTTACTACAGGTAGGCATCGTGCAAAAACCATAAATACATTACTATATCTGTTCTTTACATCAAGCCTACAAAATAGGGATGATCTAATTTTTACAGATTAAAGAAGTTACAAAGTTAAATTGTTATAAGAGTATGTAATTAAAAAGACATGGAACCAGCTTTAAGCTCCAAAATCAATACTATTTCTCATAATCCTTGTATCCTCTATTCTTCATCTTTCATCATCCATATCCAGTAGAATATTACATCTGGCTACTTTCATATTTCTTAAATGTCCTCATTCTGGCTGCTGCAAAGGGTTTGGCGAGATGTCTCACACTATTTTGCTGGTGCAGCCTACCAAGAGGCCAGAAGGCAGAACTTATGTTGACTATGAATCTGTTAATGAATGCATGGAAGGTGTTTGTAAAATGTATGAAGAATATCTGAAGAGAATGAAACCCAACAGCCCCTCTATCACATATGATATCTGTCATTTGTTTGATTTTATTGACGATCAGTTGCCTTGTTTACTGAGCTGATACCCACACATACCAGCCTTATAACAAAGACTGGATCAAAGGGAAGATCTACGTACTCCTTTGTTGGCAGGCGCAACAGGCTGGCAAATAATTGAGCTGGAAACAGTAGGGGTGGGGGCGGGCTTGGAGCGCAAGCGTGTGCAGTGCGCTGCGGTGGAGCGCTTCCTGTGAGCCTCTTGATATTCCGTTACACTCTAGCCAGGACTGAATGCATTACATGAAATGTGAGGTGCGAGGATCTTCTCAATTCAAAACCCCTATTGAGCCCTTTTTCTTTTCTTTTCTTTTCTTTTCTTTTCTTTTCTTTTCTTTTCTTTTCTTTTCTTTTCTTTTCTTTTCTTTTCTTTTCTTTTCTTTTCTTTTCCTTTCCTTTCCTTTCCTTTCCTTTCCTTTCCTTTCCTTTCCCTTTCTTTCTTTCTTTCTTTCTTTCTTTCTTTCTTTCTTTCTTTCTTTCTTTCTTTCTTTCTTTCTTTCTTTCTTTCTTTCTTTCTTTCTTTCTTTCTTTCTTTCTTTCTTTCTTTCTTTCTTTCTTTTTCGGAACCAGGGATTGAACTCAGGCCCTTGCGCTCGCCAGGGAAGCACTTACTCTACTGAGCCATCTCCCCGGCTCTTTTTTTTTACTTAAACATTTTTATGATTCAGAAGGTAGCTGTTTCTTGTCAATGTTGGTTCTAGTCCTTTAGATTGTTCCTGTCTGCTTTATAACATTCACTGTACTCATCTTTTAAGATGGGGTAGGGGATGATGACAAAATTTAGCAATGTCCACAAGAAAAAAGTCCTAGTGAAAATAAATGTTCTTTAATTATGTTTTCTCAAAAAAAAAAAAAAAAAATGTCCTCATTCTGTCTGTATCTATCATTAGAAACCTAGTTCATTATCTTCTACCTAGAAGTGAGCCTCTAGTTCTAATTGCTTTGTTTTTTTTTTTCCTTTTTAAAAAATCTTTCAGTGGAATAAGCGCTTCCCTGGCAAGCGTTAAGGCCTGAGTTCAATCCCCGGTTCCAGAAAAAAAAAAAATTATTTATTTGGTACAGGGTCTTGCTATGGCAGCCCCAGACTCAGTGATCCTCCTGTCTCAGCCTCCCCAGGACTAGGATTATAGGAGTGTGCCAACGCAGCCCATTTTGGTGGCCAGATTGGGCTAGCATGGCATGTGCTACTGGGATTGAACCCAGGTCCTTGAGCTTGTCAGGCAAGCGCTTAGACCACTGACTATCTCTCCACAGCCCTCTAATTGCTTTCTTATAAAGAATGTGTGTGTAACCTATTAAGTTAGATGGGAATCACCTCATTTTCCCAACAAGAGATCTACAAGTTATTTGTATATGTATCAGGGAAGAAATACTCCTGCTCTTATCTAGAACTTAACAATAGGCCCTCTTTTCTTGTTTAACTGTGTGTGATCTCAGCCATTCCTGACAATGTAATAAACTATAAAGCAATGACTTCCAAATTTGTACTCTCCCATGAACACTACATTCCTGTGTTCAATTGCCTACTTGACATCCCAATTTGGATGTCTAATAGGACTTTCATTTGTTCCATTAAAACATCACTGTATGAGAAACTTTGCCTGCTTTGTACTTTTCTATATCCCTAATGCAGAGTGCTTGATACAAAGTAGATAATCAACACACAATTCATACCGATTGAATGCATGCTGTTATTGTGAGAAAATTGTGATCAGACTATTCTAAGGTGTCTTTTGTTTCAGTGATGGTCTACCTGGGATACTAGCAAACCCTAACCATCAGACCTCTGGGAACACACACTTTTTGTCAAATTTGCCTATTAAGACTCACCTACATGACCTATTAATATTCCCAGGCTTTTTATTATGTATATCACATTCCCTTCTATTCAGAATCTCAAGGGGAGAGGTCTGAAAATCTGCATTATACATGAAGGCCACAGTGATTGTTACTGAAAAATATGAGGAAGGGCCAGCAAGATAGCTCAGGGACCAGGGTTCAATCCCCGGTCCAGCATACTCTGATGGCCCTGCCCCTGGGGCACACAGAGCCCATGACAAAGTCTGGGCTTGGGGGCACATGCCTGTAATCCCAGCACTGGGGAGGCTGAAAGCAAGAGGATCAGTATGAGTCCAAGCTGTGTAGTGAGACCCTGTACCAAATACATAAAATGAAAAAAAAAAAAGTGGCCAGCCCCACCCACAGGGTGGGCTGAGACAGTGATTGAGACTAGCGATGCTGGCATGGGCCTATAATCCCAGAACTTGGGAGGCTGAAAACAGGAGAATCACTACGAGTCTGATCTATGTAGTGAGACCCTGTAGACCCTATAGATCCTAAATACAGAAAAATAAATAAATGAAATGAAAAAAAAATTTGAGGGAGATAATTTATAAGCTTTACCTGTTGGGTTATTATCAGTCTGGTGAATATCAGCATCAGCATACACACCTAGCTCTAAGTCAGACATTCCAGACATGATTTATAAGTCATCCAAATATTTCACTGGTTTTTATTCCAGAATCACTGGAGGTTTCCAGTGATGTCATACAATATGTCATACATGGAGTGGACTATTATTTTCAAGAAAGGATTTAATTTTACTAACTTGGAAAAAAAATAACTGTACCAACACAGGTGTACCAACACAGGCTTAATGCCTACATTTGTGAGTCTTTGCTATGACACATTATCAGCTTTCATCATGTTTTTTTTTTTTAGGATTTCAACTTCTTTTTAAAAATCTACTTCTCTTACCTATTATTTTAAGCAAGCATTTTGAAAACTTTGAAGACTTTTGTCATCCTTCCCAAAATTCCCCAAAAGTTGCTTCAGTATAGATTCAGTAGGCTAAAGCTGACAGACCAAAGATGAATAAATTTCATAATTTTCTTCTGACTAAGGAATTCAAATGACAACTGACAATTAAAGTTAATTACAGAAATTAACAGTCTTCTGACAAGCACCAATCCAAGAATGCACAAGCTTTAAAAAGATAAACTCACTCAAGGTCACAGTTCACAAAAAAACAGAATTTCTCAAGTGTCAAATGATTATATGACCCCAAACTATAATATTAGCTTATCTCAAAGACAGATCACTGGAAGGTAAGATCAGATGAGAAAAACAAATTAGGGACACATTGGGAGAATTGTTTTATTTAGATTTGTTCCTCAAGAAGTAATGATGTGAAACAGAACAGTAGAATTATATCTAAAATGACATGGAAAAAACTCCTTCAGTGTCTTATTCCAGAAACTTCTCACTGATGCTTTCCCAAGGAAAGAAAACAAACAACATGCATCTCAGACCAAGATGACTTCCCTTGTTCCACAAACTGTTGATGACAGTAATGAATCAGAATTACCAGAGAAATGTGTGAATGAAAGAAACTGACATCTGGAATAATCCTGGCCATCAGCTGACATTTTTTTGGACCAGAAACTTAGCACAGAGGCTAGCAAGCTGCGGCAAGTCTTTCTTAGTTCAAGGTCACATGATCCCCAAAGTGGAAAATATTTATTATCAGATCCTTTACATAAAAACTGACAGACTATTATGTGCCAAAAGTGAAGACTAACTTAACCCTGCTGCACTGCATCTTCCCTAACATACTGCTAGATACAGTTATAAGCTCCTTCACTCTCCATCAGTTTTAGAAGGCAATGCTGACTGCCCAGCAGTCAGCAAGCAGCTATACCAAACTCTTGGGGAAGTGAGAACTTAGTGTTCAGTCACAATAGATAGCTCTGTAACTAACTAGAAAGGTGAATCATTTTCAAAGCCCCCAACTCCTTAGTAAAATGCCACTTTTACATATAAAAAGTTTTATTTGGTGACATAATATCCAGACATGTTATTTTCCTTTTACAATGTTTCTGTCAACTGAAAAATTTCAGAACACAATAAGAGCTTTAAGCTCTAAAACCATAATAACTATTTTGGTTTTAACTATTGATTCACTGACAGTTATTTTCTTGTTTACTTTTGAGACATCTTGCTATGTGGCCCAGGCTGGCCTGACTCCTGGATTCAAAGCAATCCTCCCACCTCAGCCTCCCAAATAGCTGGAACTACAGGCATGCACCACTGTGATCAACTTTTCCAAGCAGGTTTTTAAAATCTCTTTTTCCTTTCAGTGGGGAACATCAGCATAATTTTAACATATGAGTGTAAGTTTTAAGAAAACATTTCAAAAATTCTAAAGCACAAAACTGAAAGTATTTTTTAAAAAGCCCACACTTTATTCAAGCAAATCTGTATCATTTATGTAGCCTAAAGAATCATATTTAGATTCAAAATTGTGGCTTCCTTATGAAGAAACTCATACCACTCAAGAACTGTTATTTGACTCTTAAGCTCGCCTGAGAGAAAATTGAAATTGTATGAAGAAAAATTCAAGCTGGTATCTTGTAACCATTCATCTTTACATTATCCTACCTTTTAGGTCCTACCAAAATAATACTTTTATAGGCAACATCTGTTAGGCCTTAAATTCAACATTTCTGCTAGTGTAAATATATAAAATACTCTGTTTGCTGAAAGGGGGCTTCAAATGCAACACTCAGCTCTCTACTAAATCATGGGGCTAACACTCTAACATTAGCTAAACCTAAGCCATGGTTAAGGCTCTCCAGCCATGTTATCAACAAAAGAAATGAATACTTCTATAACCAAGATAATCCTGACTCCAACTCAAGGGGAACAATTATTCGTGGAGGCCCTCTTATGATCAAAGCCTTCATAGGACTGAAGACTTTGATAAAAGAGTTGAACCCAAGTGCTTTGAAGACAATCTTATGAAATTGTCATTATGGTAATGATAAGGTCCAAGAATGTTCAAATTGGAAATGATGTTTTCTCAAGAATATCATTAGCTGGTTTTGAATATGTTAAGAAAGAAGGCAGGTGGGCAGGCAGGCAGGCAGGAAGGAAGGAGACATACAGACAATCTGACTGACTGACTAAGAGAAACTACCAGCAGGAAATTCATTAGAATGTTAACAATAATTTCTTCTGAATAGAATTGTTATGATAATTTTTTCCTTTGCTTCTTTTTTTTTTTTTTTTTTTTGCAGAACCAGGGACTGAACTCAGGCCCTTGCACTTGCCAAGGAAGCACTTATTCCACTGAGCTATCTCCTCGGCCCTTCCAAATGTATATTGAGTACAAGGTGGATAGAGTCTCACTACACAGAACAGACTTGTAGTGATTCTCCTATTTTCAGTCTCCCAAGAACTGGGCAGGCATGTACCAGCACGCCTAGTCTCAAGCAGTGTCTCAGTGTGTCCCAGGGGTGGGGCTGGCACAGCATGCTGGGGATCGAACCTCGGTCCCTGCACCTGCCTAAGCAGGTGCTTTAGTTCACTGAGCTATCTGGCTGGCCCCTGACAAGTTTTTCTTAAAGCAGTGATAACTCATTTTTATAATAAATCTTTTAAAACTTTCTACCTTTTACTATCTTGAAATGAAATTCACTGATAAAAAAATTTAGATAAATCATAAAAATACAGAAATATTAAGTACTTAATCATACACACACACACACACACACACACACACATACACACATATATTTTTAATGAACACACACACACACAACTTGGTGGTGGGGACTGAAATGAAGCCTGGGTCTTGGTTTTGGGAGGCTTTGGGGGTATCAAGAATTGAACTCAGGACCTTATGCTTGCCAGGGAGGCACTTGTGCTATTGAGCTACATCCCTGGCCCATAAATATATATTTTTAAATGTGTTAATTCTTGGGCCAATCACACTAGGAGGCACAATGAAGTAGTTAGAGGTTTGGATGAATCACTGAGTTATCATGAAGGCAGAGGTCAAATACAGTCCTGTAGAATGTGTGGGATATACCATCATTATACAAGTAGCATTACTGTCAGTGATGAGTAAAACTGAAGTATAATTTCTCCTGTCATTAAATTTTTAGAACTGTTCTCTACCAATTGAGTTTACACAAAGAATTGGTTTTAGATGCAGATACCAGAGTGTTTTTAATCTAAGACAATCCAGGAAGATAATAAAATGGCAAACAAGCTCTAGGCTCATTATTTGATATGAGACATCTTAGGCAAATTAGCACCTCTGGCCTTTTCCACCAAACGCATGTACAACACTCCCCTTTTCTGTGTCCCCTGAAAGAACCTCAATGAAATTATACAGCTTCCTCTAGATATGATCCTGAGGCTTCCAAGAACTACTTTTTTTAACTTCATAAATTTTCCTTAATGAAATCATAATAGAAAGAAAACATCAGGTTTTGAAATTAATGAGCATCCTTCAACAAAAAGACACAAGGTCATAGATTGCTAACAAATTGATATCCTGAAGGCCCCTGGAAGCAGAAAAAAAAAAACAAGAAGTCAAGAGGTTAATTATACTGTCCTTAGTAGCTGGATAAATCTACATCTCTGGATAAGATGTTTCAATGAAACCCAAACAGATACCATTAAGGTCAGTTTATTTTACCTTTAAAAAGATTTCTGATAAAAGCAGAATTCACTGATGTAATGGGACACCAGATCCAATTTCATAATCTCCAAGGAATACATGTGATCTTTGATTACTGAGATTTCCTTAGCAACAGCATGACCTAAAATTAATAAAGTCCATAAAAGGAAGATGCCAAAAGAAACTTTGTTCTTAATACAGTTTATGTAGCTTGGGCTAGAGCAAGGCACAACCCATATATAGAAAATCACAGCATCTGCAGCATTTTAAGAAACTACAGTCACAAAGCAAGAGCAAATGTACAGTGAGAGGAAAGATCCTTCCAGGTCAGTGTGGATTTAGCCAACAGAGGAGAGTTCAGTGTTCCCTTATAACACACCAAATTGGTTAGCTGCCATTTCTCAATCTCTGGACTTCCCATTCTCATCAGGTGTATAAATTCAGGACAGTTTGCACAATTTCTTCATGAAAAATGCCTACCGACAGGCTGCCCTCAACAGAACTGTTTATAATAGCCATTGCTTATTAAGTCTTTATTTTTTTAATATCCTTGTGAATCAAATTATTTTCAAAACCTATTTTCTCAACCTAGGAACAAGCTAACTACTTTTCCTTCCCCCACACTCCACCCCTCATTCCCCTTTTCCCTTCTGTCTAAATAAATATAAACAGGGTGTGAGGAGAACCTGTTTAAAATAAAATTTACATTTTATTATCTTTCTAACTGTTAAAATAATAGAAGTGTACTGAAGAGGGAAAAAGACTGGTTGTTCTGTGGTACACTGCAAAAAATTATTACAAAAGTAAGCAAAATCTATCTGATAGCTCACCTACCGTCCCTTTAAGCTCAGTCAAGCTGTTGTTCTTTCTGGACAGTGCAGTCTTGTCCGGGAAATACCTTACCATATTAGGTAATCAGGCCCCAGAGAAAGGGAAAAGCAAAACAGACCTAGGATTTTACCTAAAAGGAGAATGGTAAAGAAGAACTGCCCGGTGGTGGAAAGTGGACAGAAAAATGCTGGATACTTTCCAGCAGATAAAGGAGCTTTGCAAGATTAAGTAGTAAGATTTTAAAATAGTGTTTGAGAAAAAAAGATCCATTAAACAGCCAGAATCAAAGCTGTGAAACAATTACAAAAAAAAAAAAAAAAAAAAAAGAGCTATCACGTACTCAAAGAAAAAAGGTGGTGGAAAAACAACAACGATCTACAGAACCAGAAGAGTTGGAAGCACTGGTAGAAAAGCAGCATAAATTAGTCATAAAAATAAAAGTCCATCTGATAGAGGAAATTTGCAGGGATTTGATTTACTCAGGAGCTCAGAAAGTTCCAAAGAAAAATGGAAACATTTGGTACTATTCTACCCCTTTCTACTCACTCCCCCCCCACAAACTTGTTCTAAAACATATTCCTCAAAATTCTTCAAATACATGTCATACATATGTAGGACACGGATAGAGGTATCTGGATTACTTTTCTTACTCTCCAAATAATCCATTTTTGGGTAAATAACTTCAAAATGACATAATTTTAAGGTTAATGAAAATATTCCTTTAAATACTTTATCCTCATCTGACTTATACATTTTAAAAATAATTTTAATTTTAAACCCAGTGTGTCTCACCCATGGGTCTGGATTTCATGCTATAATACTTGTCAACAAATTATGAGTATATAAAATATGTAGCAGATATCAAGATTTAGTTGAAAAAAAAATAGTTGAGAGAAATAGATGACTTTTTGGGGGGTGGGTGGTAAAAACAGGGTCTTGGATTGCCCAGGCTCTCAGAGTGCTGGAATTAGAGGCATGTGCCACTAGGCAGGGTAATTAGATGGTCTTTAAATTTTAAATCTCAGTTTTAAAATTCATTCTATAATGGCTGTTCTAGTCATCACTGAGATAAATCGAATTTTAGTATATAACACTACCTACAAATTTATCAAAGAAAACTTAACTGAAATGGAAATATTCTTGAAATATAATAAAGTTGAAAATAATTCAACAAAACAAAGGAGACCAAAATCTGAGTCAAATTAGCAGATCATTTGCAGGCACAGTTAAACCACAGAATCCCTCTGTTATGATCTAAACAATCTCATGATATCCCTGGTTTTCAAAGTTTTATGGACAAGTTTTATAGAGAGGTAGTGATTTTTATTTCAAACATTTTCAGAGGATGCTCTGGGACATCCAGCTCTCCGGCACCACTACATGAAAGGCTCAACAGAGTTCATGGGTAATATCCCTACACAAGTTGAGAATAAATGTTTTCATTATTTATTTATTGTTTTGGTACTAGGGATTGAACTCAGGACCTTGAGCTTGTCAGGCAGGCACTTATGCTGCTGAGCTACATTCCCAGCCTGAGAATAAATGTTAAAACAAGAACAATAACAAAATTGTTTTGTTATTAGCTTAGCTTTTGAAACACAAGGGGAAACTGCATTCATACTTTTGGTGTCAAGTGCCAGGATTCTTTGATTTGCTATACTGGTTCTTTTTCTTCTCACTTTGAACTTTAGAGTGCCCAGGGTTTGTCTTTGGGCTCTTTTTGTCTGCAATTATCCTCCTAGTGAGATTATTCAATTCCTGAGTTTTAAGTACAAGCTATTTATCTACTGCCATCCAAGTTTATATATCCAGCCTAAACCTTTCACCAAAACCCAGACCCAGACTGTTTTTGTGACCTTTCCATATAAAAATATGTTAAACTTCTATAACACTTTTAATCTCAAAACCAAATGATTGCTTTTCTTCAACCAAATTTATTTTTCCCACAGTATTTTCCATCTCAGTTCATGAAAATTCCACCTTCTATTTTCCTCAGCTAAAAGCCTTGATGTCAAAATCACCTCTTTGTTTTCTCACTCTATACTTAAAATCAAGGACAAACCTAGGTGCTACTTTAAAAAATATTTTCTGAATACGACAACTGTTTGGATCTTTTCTGCCAGTTATCACCTGGGTGCAAACCATGATCTATCTTTCTCTCTCTCTCTCTCTCTCTCTCTCTCTCCATCTATCTATCTCTTTCTTCTTTCTCCTTTCTTCCTTTCCTTCTTTTCCTTCCTTTCGTCCCTTCGTCCCTCCCTCCCCCCTCTCTTTCCTTCCATTCTTTTTTCTTTCTTTTTCTTCTTTCTTTCTTTCTTTCTTTCTTTCTTTCTTTCTTTCTTTCTTTCTTTCTTTCTTTCTTCCTTCCTTCCTTCCTTCCTTCCTTCCTTCCTTTCTTCCTTCCTTCCTTTTCTCTTTTCTTTTCTTTTTCTTTCTTTCACGGAACCAGGGATTGAACTCAGGCCCTTGTGTTTGCCAGGGAAGCACTTATTCTACTAAGCTATCTCCCCAGCCCTGTTTTTCTGTATTATTGGAAAAGCTTTCTAACTGATATCCCTACTTCTACTGGTGTCTCCTCAGTGTACATTCTTCAACATGGTAGGTGGAATGATCCATCAAAATATAAATGTATCATGCTTCTACTCAGAACGCTGCAATAGATACCTATACAATCCATTTAAAATGCTCATTTTTTCCCAATGACTTAACAATCTATACCATCTAGCCCTCCTGCTCATTCTGTTCCAGCCACATTGGGTTTTTCCTGTCTGTCCTCAAGCATGCTAGGTATGTCCTGCCTGAGGGTCTTTGCAGCTGCTGTTCTCTCTACCTTAACATCCCACCTCCATTATGTCTGGTGATTCCCCACTTCCTGTAATCTAGGCTCTAATGAAATTCTGTCACTAAGGCCTAACCAACTACCCTCTATGTCAACTTCCTGTCTACAGTAGGACTTTTGATTCCTACATACCCTATTTACTATGTATGGCTTTTCCATAGCACTCATTATCTTTTAATGTAGTGTTTACTTTACACAGTTGTTTTATTATTTATCTCTTACTAGACTATAAATTCCTCAACAGTAGAACTTTTTGTTCATTGTTACATTCCCAATATTTAGACTAATGTCTGTCCATAATAGGGATTTAAAAGTACTTGTTGAATATAGAACAGGAAGACATAAAAGGGAAGACAAGATAAAATGGAAAATGCATTTAGTGGCTTTGGTATTAGAAACATTTCTGGACCATTTACTTTTCATTAAAGTTCAAAATAAAACACTACTAGCAAATTTCAGTTGTATTCTCTTACTTAGGTTGAAAATCTTACACTTAATTGCTTAGAACATGATACTAACAGATGTTGCCTCTAGTATATCACCAGTCATCTAGGACAGGTATGTCAATGAAATAACAATTCCTTAATAATATCTCCTTTATGAAAAAATGCTCCACATCGCTAGTCATCTGTGAAATGCAAATAAAAACAACACTGAGATATCATCTAACTCCAGAAAGAATGGCTATCATAAGGAAATCAACCAACAACAAATGTTGGAGAGGTTATGGGGAAAAGGGAACACTTCTCCACTGCTGGTGGGAATGTAGACTGGTACAACCATTGTGGAGGTCAGTGTGGAGACTCCTCAAAAGAGTAGGACTAGAAATCCCATTCAAGCCAGCTATCCCCCTACTGGGAATTTTCCCAGAGGAACTGAAAACATTGTATGATAGTGATATATGTATACCTATGTTTATAGCAGCACAATTTGTGACAGAAAAATCTTGGAAACAACCAAGATGTCCATCACATGAGGAATGGTTGAAAAAGATGTGGCATTTCTATGTAATGGAGTATTACTCAGCTATTAAGAATGATAAGCTTGAAGCATTTATACTGAAGTGGATGCCACTTGAACATATACTCATAAGTGAAATAAATCAGACACACATGTGTAAATATCATATAGTCTCCCTAGTATAAGAAGCGAAAAGCAGATATACAAATGGTAACTTACAACAACAACTAAAAACAATTGAGTCAGATAAGATAAAGTGAATGGCATATGTTGCAGGATACTAATCAGCTTTTCTTCTGGATAGCTAACAACCTAAGTTCACAGATCAAAATTGGAGAAATAGAAGAGCCACAAGGCCAGCCAACATTTTGGCCCTAGCCTTTTAAGGTCAGCGAAGACTAAGGACATTGGAGAACCTGTACTGCAACATCATGAAACTCAGTTGAGCTCCAAATTTTCTGAACAAGGAGATTATGGAACCACAGAGGTAAGAGACTGATGCTCTATAGTGTGCCTGAGGAGAGTCACATGGAGAGAAAACTTTCTCTCAGGCTCTCACAGAGAGCAAACTGGTCAAGCATTGGTCGTGACTCATCCACATGGACAACACAGACAAAGGATCTACAGAATAAGGTACAGGACTACAAGATAAACCCTGAGGGGACTTCACTGACCTCATAAGAAACATAAAGTACATGTATTGTTATATAGGTCTTGCTCTATCTTGGTCTTAACCATCCAGCAGAAAAGTATAAAAATGAAGTATACACCGTGGGGCAATAATAATAAGTTGAGGTGTAAATGGCTATGGTCAACAACTTCTTCGGATAACTCACTATTGTTGTGTAATGCTGGACTCTGTTGGATTGTGTTGTCGAGTTCAGGCACCTAAATTAATTGAATGACAATGGAGTGCCCATCTTTGACAGGTATAGACAAAGGAAGGGGTATAGAAAGGAAGAATCATGATGTGTGTGTATGGACAGTACAGTTGAGGTAAATAACGCTGTGCTTCTACATAATTCTATGAGAGGCAAGATTTGCACCAATGGTGGTTGGACAGGATATTATGTCGGCTTCTAGTACTATGGACAACCACTAGGAAAATAACAAGGTAGAAAGTATTAATTATTGAATCTTTGATGTAATTCAGGTATAAAAAATAAGATACGCAAACAGCTACACTCTCTTAATTTACTGATAAGAGACATATGGTATAATAATGTCTGTAAGTATAATATCATGTATGCACCTTCTATGATACCAAAACATGAAAACAGTTTGCAATGTATTAATTTATCAAATCCATCTTGTCAAGGTATCTGTCTCATTGATATCTGTACTTCAATAAAACAAAATAAAAAAAATCTCCTTTACTAATGAATTTTGAAGGATGATTAATAATCCAATCTACTAGCTCCACTCTGGATTAGGACAACCTTATTACCAATATTGAGGGAAAGGATTTAGAGGTTTTGTCTAGATTGAGTACCTCCTCGTATTTCTAAAGTAACAGAGATTTTGCCTGGAGTAGGGTGGGAAACATTTTCCTGATAAAAGTATGAAAATTTTTACTTCCTGACTGATTTAACTTTTCACCCATGTCAAGGACAGCAGAAACATGCTGATGTTCTTCTCCCTACACATTGAATCTTGATACTTTGAGTAGACCTTTAAGTTGTCCTTCAAGAAGATGTTCCTTCACTCAAGCAGGTAAGAAGCTACTAGCAAGTCATTTCAAGCATGTAAGCGGCTGAAAAAAAACCAAATGGATGAATGGCTGTGAAAATGGATATAAACTTTGATTTCAGGCATACAAAGATTCCCCAGTGAAAGAAATTGATCACCTAGCAGAGATTTTTATATCCAAAATAATTAACTTCTCTGGGCTACAGTTTTAACTATGCGATAATGTTGCTAAGCCGAGTTATTTCTGCATTGCCTCCTAATTCTATGATATCAGAAGCTGGGATGCAGCTAGGCTTGGAATGGCACAACTATAATCTCAGCACTTGAGAGGCTGAGGCATGAAGATCACCAAGAGTTTGAGGCCAGCCTATGGTACATAGGGAGTTCAAGTCCAGCCAGAACTATGCAGACATACCATGTCTTGAAAACAAACAAAACAACCCAAAAACCGGTTGAAGGCAAATACTTTTAGCTACACTGAACAGGATTCATCAATAATTCCCTTAAAGAAAAAAAAGCATTTTGTCTTAGCTCAGCTTCTGTAAGGCACTGTTCAGTTCCACATCAACATCTTTTCTGTTGACCACTTGTGCCCTCTAGTGATAAATTTAATTATACAACAGAATTGGTTTGAGAAATAAGGCTGCTCCAGAGAAATAAATGGAGGGGGCAGGAGAGAATATAATAAATAACACTCAACATAAATCAAAGGAAAGGTAGGCCAAAAATATGTGAAAGAGGAGACAGTAATAGTTTTATCACCTGCTGTGGTGTGAATGTGTTCCTTCCACAGCAAACATTCTATGCCATTTGTACTATACTAGGTAGGTCCCCAACTTGTCTGCAATTTTGCTTTCCACAGTTTTAGTTTCCTATACTATAGCCAGCTGCTATCTGAAAATATTAGATGAAATTTCAGAATAACTCAATTTTAAACTGTGTGATGTTCTGAGCATGAGAATGAAATTTCCTGCCATCTTGCTCTGTATGTCTGCAACGTAAATCATCCTGTTGCCCAGCAATCCACACTATATATTTTGCCTGTTCATCATTTAATAACCTTCTTGTTTATCAGATCAATTGTTAAGATATCAATATCCAAGTATTTATGTTCAAGTAGTCATTATTCTACTTAATAACCCTGAAGCATAAGAGTAGAGATGCTGATTTCATTATATTATTACAACTGTAGTTTATTACTGTTAATACTATAACTTATAAATTAAACTGTATTGCAGGTAGGCACAGATAGGAAAAAACACAGTACATATTTTTTCTGTTTTTGTTTTACCAGGGATTCAACTCAGGACCTTGCAAATGCCAGGCAGGCACTTATGGTGCTGAGCTATGTCCCAGCCCAGCATAGTATATTTAAGGTTTGGTACTGTCTGCAGCTTTAGGCATCTTTTGGACACTTGGCAAAGTACCTCTCAGGAATAAGGGTAACTATTCTATTATAAAGGAAACATCAGGCACACTCACAATGAATATAATGAAATTATATATTTCAATATTGAATTATTGAGGCATGATTGAAATAACCTCTTTCTCAAATTGAGATTTAGATTCAGTTTAAAGGATTTCTTAAGATTTCCAGAGACTGTCACATACCTGATATGAATAGTGAAACAGAACTGTTTTAAACATACATGTCAAGGAAGTGTAAGGCATCAAGTTATACATCCTTTGTTGGTCTTACTGGTTGATGATTTATGAATGGGATGAATTTTTACAAAAACTACATACTATGCTGAGTGTAAGCCAGGACCCAGTCTTCTTATTGTGCTCCTTGCTCTTCAGTGTCACTAGCACAGCAATGCCTGACTGGACTCTTTATCATCTGCTCTATAGGGAGAAGCCATCAGGGCCATTTCTAGCCATAAATCTTATATATTTTGTTTACATTTTTCTAGGTACATATAAAAGGAAATAGATTTTGTGATATCAACAGATATCTAGGTTAAACAATAGAAAAGCCTTCTTAACCATGCTGCTATTACTGACATATGCGTGAGAAATTAAAGAATCCTCCTTCAAAATCTTTAAAAGTATGGGGGGAAAACAATACATAGTTGAAATCATTTTAGCTCTAATCCTCACTAGAAGCATAAGACAAAGATAATACTATTAAAGTTTCCTTTCTACCCTTAATTATAACAAGTTGATTACATATATACTAACAAACAGGCAAAAATTTTTTTTTAGGTAATGTTAATCAACAGTGAAAGAAATCAGAATGGTTGTCTTTCAAGACAGAGAATTTGGAAAGGGGCCTGAGATAACTTTTTACAGTGATAGAAAAGTTCTAAATCTTGATTTGGGTGGTGGTTGTACTTATATATGCAAATGTCAAAACTAGTCAAGTGATTCATTTAAAATCTATGCATTCTTTTTTTTTTTAATGTATTTAGTATAGGGTCTGCAGGGTCTCACTACACAGATCGGACTTGTAACGATCCTCCTGTTTTCAGCCTCCCAAGCACTGGGATTACTTCCCAGTCTAATCATGGTCTCTGCACCCAGGGGGCAGGGCTGGCACCACATTCTGGGGATTAAATGTGGTCCCTGCATCTGCCTAAACAGGCATGTTAAGCTGCTGAGCTATCTGGCTGGCCCTAAAATCTATGCATTCTATTGATAAGATATATCTCAAGTTTTTAAAAAATAGGTATCTGAGTCTTGGGAAGAATGAACTTTAAAAATAACAGACAACATTATTAAGGAGTGGGCAAGAAGAGAAAAGGGAGCTAGTATGACTTCAATAGCAGATAAAGTTTTATGGCACCAAAATTGAGGACAGCCCAGGTCTCTTGGTACAGTTCATCCTGATTAGCCCACTGATATTACAATAGAATGCCCCTCCTCTGACTGGCTCATCTTTTGTTATTGTAGTCAACTCTACTGCTTGAAGTTTGGATATAAGAGTAGGGAAGAAAAAGTGAATGTAAGATTCACTTAATGCTGACTGTCTTTAAGTAGAATTGCAGGGTAGTACCTGCCATCACCAGGTACAATACTCTATGGGCCCATATACACAATAGCTTCATGCCTGCTTGCATTAAGATAAGAGACAGCTCAGGGGAGAAAACCAAAAGTTTCATGGAAATAAACTAGAGTGATGAAGCAAGCCAATATAAGACTAACAAAAAGGATTTCTCACCCTGTGTTGACTCAGCTTTTCTTTCTGCAGAACCATGGATGGGACTAGAGACTGGAACCCAGAGTGTGCTTGTGCTAACCCCTACTGATCTGCACACATTCAAGCTACTACTCTAGAGGTAATGGGCTGTTCATTCTTCTTTTAGATTCACAATGCTGTCTGCTTGACATATGATAAACACTTATACATGCCTTGAGCGACTGAATGAACTATTTTTCAGACTGACAAATGACTTTCATGCCATTCTCAAAAGTCTCTGCTTCTCTTCAAAAACCATAATTTTGTATTTTACTTATTTTTTTTTATTAATTTTAAGTTACTAGTACTAAAATGAAGTTCTCTGAGAAGCACCACATCAAGATCATTTTAATTTTCCTTATTTGTTAACTTAGGCTAGATTTTCCAGTGCCAAGATGTTTATAAAAATATAGAGAAAGATTTTCACTTGAAAAAAAAAAATTCATGACAACAAAACCATCCTTGTTAAAACTCTTTGGATTTAAATGGCCTGTATAACTCTCTAGGGATTATGTTCCATTTCAATGCTCTGTAATCTATTATTCAAATTCTATGTTTAAATATAATTCTCCAAAGAGAATTATAATTTTCTTGTCCCCAAAAGCCTTTGCTAGCCCTTTAAATAAAGAATCTAAAAGTTGCTTTTGTTTGCATGCATGCAAACACACACACAAACATTTCTTCCCCAAGGGGACCTCTAGGCAATATATCCACATCATACAACTCATCTTTGTGAAATGGCATTAACTTTAACCAAGGATATGAAATTTTCACCCATGTTACCATTAGTCATTATGAATGCAAATTTTAGGAAAGACACTATTGATTGTTTGGAACTAATATATAGGCTGGTCAGTAACAATACATGAATCCTTTGCTATTAGTTACTGATTTTCAGTTTGTTAAGAAAACTATCAAGTACAAAAAGGCAATAATTTTACAGACAACTTAAAATAGAAAATCATTTATATTTCAATTAATTTAATCAAAATCAAATTCCTTCCTTCTTTTCTTTTTTTTTTGGGGGGGGACAGAACTGGGGATTGAACTCAGGCTATTGCGCTTTCCAGGGAAGTGCTTATTTACTGAGCCATCTCCATGGTCCCCAAATTCCTTCCTTTCTGCAAAATCATATTGAGATAAAACTGCCACCATTCCATAGTGTCTGAGTCATTCATAAGAATCTAAATTATTATCTTCAAGAACTCTGGACACAGGCCTTTAATTGCAGAGAGGGATTTAATGCCAAGCTTCCAGAGATAAGAGTCATACAAGAACCTTATTTCAGAGTCAAATATACATGACTTTTAGACTGCTATTTTACATTTTTCACATGTATGTTCCTTTGATAAATATTCATAAGGAAAATGATACCATTTTTTATTTTTCCTCCAAAGACTTCTAAGTACTTTGTACAATCCAGTAACATTCAAGAGAGAAAAAAGGATGCTACAATGGTGTTATGGCAGCTGGCATAAGTAGACGTTGAAAACTTGTCCAAGAACATGGGCATCATTATATAATATGAACCATCAACTAATACCCATCACATCTCTCAGAGAAATGCCTGTCTTCAAACTCCCCAACAGTATCATGCATAGGGCCTGCTCTTCTATGAAGACTGTATACAATAAGAGCAAGATTGAACCCTTTTGGAATATGCCTTACTGGTTTCTCACTTACCCATGTTTCTTTGACCTCTTCAGAATCACCATCATCCTCCTAAAAAAGCAGAAGAAAAACAAGAGAATCATCTCAGAACACAAGGTCAGTTCCCATCATTTATGCATCTTGGCAAATCAAACTTGAGAAATGAGAGTTGACAGCCAAGTGTTACTGTTTCTGACACTTTTAACAGCTGTCACAGGAGGGCAACTTAGAACATCACCTATAGTAAAAAATGTTGGATAAATCAGAGGAAAAAAGGTATCTTCAAAAAAAGAGAATTAACTTCATTTCTGTCAAAAATTACCAGTTAGCAGGCAGAGGATATAGCATGATGGTAGGGTGCTTGGTAGAGTGTGCAGCCCTCCGGGTCTGAGCCCCAGCATTTGGGTGAAAATGGTATCTACTTGTTTGGCTTTGTAATATGGAAATACTTTTTTCTAAAGGCTTATAATAGGTAACAGTTACTGTCTCATTTCACCTCTCAGTGACTAGATTTTATCTATTTTTCAAATTAATTACTGGTAATCAGAAGCCTCTGGTTCAAGTTATTGGGCACTTAGTTTTTAAAATGTCAACAAGGCTGAGTGAGCATACAGAACATGATAAAGAGGAGGGTGCATTAATAATGTGCAATAGGTACTGGTGCACCTTTTTTATTTAAAAGCCAAAGTTAATTTGTTTTATATTATCTGTTCTGTTCCTTTTTTCCATTAAAGGGATACACTGGGATCAAATGAACTTATGTTAACTTACAGAAATATGTTTCCTAAAATATTTAGTCAGAATCTCTTTTTATATATAGTATTAAGATATCTTTGACCATGTGAGTTTCTCAGGACTTGTTACAGCTGTTTATAAGATTGGTATAAATCTTATAAGGCTTTTCAAGTCTTCACTAATTATTTTACTGCATGCCTGTGACATGCTGAACACTATCCTGGGTCCTGGACAGCTAGCAGGGGCATTCCAAGTGAGTCCCATACTAATTGAGTTTTTGTTTTTTCCTCAGTAATAATAGTTCTTGTCAATCTCCAAGATTCATTGTGTAATGTAGGATGTTTTCTTCTGAATTCAACAGAAAACAACAATGGACTGATCCACTTACATCCTTTGCCCAAAAGTTGATGCCTGTGCCTCTTCGACGTTCCCTGGGCCGCCTCCTTTCTCGGATGGACAGCTGATTAGTGGACTGATTGTCCAAATCTGCTTCTACACTCTCTGACCAAAGAAAAACAAAATATGAATCTTAATAATCTGAGGCATGTGCACTGGGGAGCAATGTGGCATCTTTTAAATGCTACACACCATTCTTATCCATTTCCTTCCCAGTTACAGTGTTTGTGGCAGTCTCAGAACTCTCAGTATCAGTGACTGAAGATCTGTTTGTCCGCAGCAAATGGGAACTGGTATACAGTGAGGGTCTTGATATAGAAGGAGACACGGGGATTACTGGTTTTTCTGGCTGATTTCGACCCCTCAGGCGATGATAGATAGGCTGAAAATAACCCACAAGAAAATGACAGATTTATTCAAAATGGGCCTTTCAAAATTAAGAGTTTTTTTTTTTTTCCAAATTAAGAGGTTTATTAATAGTTGACATTTGATCCACAACTACTGAACTGAACTAAAATTAGTTAATTAGCATAAAACAGCTTCTGGACTCCTACTTTAACCACACATGTTGATAACAATTCAGTCAAACAACTCCTAAAATGACCACAGGGCACTAGTTAGCACTAGATATGTTAATAAAAATTATTCTGATCTTAGAATGGAAAAAAGCAATAATGATGGCTCTTGTAAGATGGAGCAATGAGAGGCAAAGTTTATGTAAAAAATTAAAACCTCAGGAATATGAAGAATGTAATTATCTAAGAAGAACAAATATGAGCATTCTACTTATTTCTGAATACTCTCCAACTTGCCATGACAAAGAGTTACTGAAACATTCATTCACTCATTCATTCATCATCTTTTATATGCTGCTGGGAATGAAGCCAAGGCCTTGCACATCCTTGACAAATGTTCTATCACTGAGCTACATACTCAGTCTGCTCAAACTTTTTAAATTCTTATTTTTATGTTTTAAATATTGTATAATTACAACAAAACTGACAATAAGCTTAGTTGGTTTACAGAATACCAAGAGATGAATTCTTAATACATATTAAGTTCACAATGCAGTTTTTTGTTTGTTTCTTTTTGTTTCTGAGCTGGTGGGGATGGGACCCAGGGACTTACACATGGTACCATGAAATTATAAATTTTAAAATTTTAAATATAAAGATAGAAGCAATAAAATAAACTTTCACCTTCCTCATCTGTAAAATGGGGTTATAAAATTATCTTTAGAAAAAATGGTAAGGATTTAGTAATCAGATGTGTGTTAAGTGCTTTTCACAACACCCAGTAATAAGTACTGAATAAATGATAGCTCATAGGACAAAATATAGTAGTCCCTAACTATCTGCAGTTCGACTTTTGCAGGATAGTGAAACTCTGTTTCAGGAGTTTTCAAGAAACATTAATTTAAATTATTTATCATGGATTTCTTGCTATATTGCAGGATTTGGCAGTACTATATAGTACACTTATATTGTTAAAATTATATAGGTTTGCCAGTTTAGAAAATGCTTAAGAATATTAGAAATATTTTAAAAGTGTGGGAAAGATTTATAAGTGTGCAGGAAGGATTCAAAACTTTAAAATATACATAAATACTAAAATAAATATAACGTCACTACTTCACTGATTTTCACTTACCAAGGGAATGTCTGGAACATAACCTCCGTGATAAGTGAGGGACCACTGTACACAACAGAACCTGAAGATAGGGAAACTTGCCATCTAGAGTTACAGCAAGAAACAGAATCCTTTCTCATATCTACAGTGACCATAAAATTTATCAGTCTATCTATCATAGGACACCTTTGTTAGTACAAAGGAGTAGTAATGATAATCACAAAGAGACAGCTGTTGCTATTTGAACCATCTTAGGTAAACCAGGGGTATATTTATGTTTGCCCTAATTATACCCTTGTACCTGTGACTATGAACTCTACTACTGAATTGAAGCGCAAATCAAGATGTCCATCCCAATCATGACCACCAGGAATATTTTGTAGGGTTTTCAATCTACAGCAGTTTGGAGAGCATCAGTAGTTA
>PVKA01003834.1:0-77033 GCA_004027165.1 Ctenomys sociabilis
CTCTCTCTCTCTCTCTCTCTCTCTCTCTCTATATATATATATATATATATATATATATATATATATATATATATATATATATATATATACATATTTGGTACAAGGTCTCACCTCACAGCTTGGACTTGTAGAGCCTCATATTTTCAGCCTCCTCAGCTCTGGGATTACAGGTATGCACCATCATACAGGGACTTGGTGGCTGGATCACCATGCCCAGGTGCAGAGCTGGTGCAGCATGTGGTGCTGGAGATCAAACCCCAGTCCCTCTGTTCTTCTAAGCAGGTGCTCAGTCTTCTGAGCTATCTTGCTGGCCCTTGGCATACAGTATTATAACAGGGATTCAAACTGTCACTAGGTCATAATTGTGGTGCAGGTTTTCCAGGAAACAGACCTGGGATACATGTGTTCTTGTTATATATAAAGCACATTATTTATTATAACACAGATATTTCCATGCATGCTTTTTGTCTCCCAACTCTTAGCACCACATCAGTAGAATTCTAAAGTTACCGTGTAGTAACCCCATACCTGAAAAACTCTTTAAGTAATACTGGCTGAAAATATTCTAACATTAATTAAAAACACTGAGTGATGAATCTGAGAAACTGAAAAACTCCAAACAGCATAAATACTAAAAACATACAGGTAAATGTTTCATATTCAAAGTATAGTTAAAAAAAAACCTAGAAAATATTAAAAATGGGGGTTACAGTAGCATAAAAAGAAAAATTTAAGAATTGCACTGACTTATTCAGAAAGCATGTGATAAGGAGGAAGGTGTGAAGGAGCCACTATTATTATCTAAATTATATAACATGCACAGGCATGTGTGTCTCTCCTATGCATGTACACACAATGTGTATATTGCATCTGCCCTGGGACAAGACCAGCCTTTCTCTGCATAGTTTTCCTCCACATCTCAGTTAGGTGTCTGCTGGGCACACCCTTTTGTCCCTCTTCCATGGTACCTTCCCTACCTGCTCAGAATGTGGTGAGCACACACTTGAGCTCTGCTCCGCTCCTCTGTGCCATTGTCTCCCTCCAGGCTAGCCCTTCTCTAGCGGTGGTTTCCTCCTCCTGCTCAGCCTCTGAAATGTTAGATTCCATTCAGTGCAGGTCTTCTTCTCTTTCTCTGTCCCACAGACACTAGCAGTGGGCTACATTTCAAGAACTTGCATATCAGTCTTCTTGCATGTTGCTGAAGCACAGTTGGCTACAAACTCCATCCATTGTTCCCATCCTACTCAGGCTCTGACATTTCCCATAAAGTCACTTCTCTCCTCCTTGTAATCTGGGTCTGACATTCTACGTATCTCTGCAGGAGTGTTGACAACTTACAGAAAAGTACATGGCCCGTGGAGGCTCTGGGGATGACACAGCTTTGAAGCCTGCTTTTAAGCCTGAAGAAAATATTTTACAAAGAGCTTATTCTCTTCTGTTTTCTTTAGCATTAGGTTTGTTATAAGGCATTTAATACCTGTGCCATTAATATCAACGTTCAAAACTTTCCCTACTAAGTTTAAGATAAATAAGTGTCTGGACAAGAATATCTACTTAGTGTCAACGCTGTATATTGGATAAGGGAAAACCAATAATGATGACACACAACTGTTACTGTTCTTATGGAATGGAGCTGCTCGTCAGTCTGTAGTCATATATGTAGCTGAAAGGGATAAGAGACTAACAGGTTATGGAGGCTAAATAAGCTTTTTGCCTTCTTTTAAGTGAGGCTGTGTACATATATTCAACATCATTTCTTAAGATCAAAGCAAATCCGAAGTGTGAAATGACCTGGATATCAGAATGTTGAACCCATGTATAAAATCCCTGCACCATGGAATTGCTGCAGAAGATATTGCATAAACTTTTAAAATCCTTTCTTAAAATTTGCAAATTTCAGACCTTGTTAAAGCATATTAAATTTTATAAATATAATTATCAATACAAATTCAAGCCTGTAGCTACTGGTGAGTGGGTTATAATTTGTAACAGTCTTGGACCATTAAGAAACATATAAACTGGTTAGGCTAGGTTTAAAAGAGAGTTATCAGCTCCCTGTGCTACTATATTCTAAAAGCAGGAAACAAGACAGTGCTTCTAAGAGTTGGTCAACATATGTAAAAATCTTTATCCAATCTTTGTGTTTTTTAAAAAATATTCCTTGTGGGGGAAAAAGAGATTATTCAGGGAATCTAGCCAAGTTAAGCATCCAACCAGGAAACTGGATCTATGAGTGTGCAAACAGGGTTCAAGTGTTTTGTGTTATAATGATATGAATAATATGGATTATACAGGTGCTCCCCTCAGCTGGTTATGGAAATAAAACCCTTCTTTTATTATCTCCATCTACAAATCTGGAATACAGCAACAGAATGCAAATAGTCCAAGAAATTGATGTAGAGAAGAATAAGTAGTTCAGTAGATAGAATATTTTTTTCATTTAAAACAGAACAGAAATATAAGATCATTAACAAGGCAAAATAGTTATAAATTATATGTTTTTAAGTTTTGAGATAATCACTGATACATATGCGCTTGCAAAAATAGAACTCAGAGAGAATTTTTATGAGCTCTAGTCAATTTCCTCCAATTACAATTGCCTGTAAAGCAATAGTACTGCCTCAGTTACCTTCTTGTTTCTGAAACAGAATATCCAATACTCACTGTAAGGAGTAAAGGTTTATTTTGGCCCACAGTTAGTGGAGGTTTTAGGCCATAGGCAGGTAGGGCCATAGGACAAGGGTGATGGAAAAGGAGAGCCAGCTCCTTGGGTGCAAGGTGATGCAGAAAGAGGAAGCAAAGGAAGAAACAGGGATGTTCCTTCCAGGACACCTCCTATGATAGTGCCTCAGCTCCTAAAATCACATTTAGATATAAGTTTATTAGCAAATTAATTTACAGATAAGTACCAACTTCCACAATCCACTCAACCCTTCCCCCCACCTAGCAGTCCCACTGATGAGCTCATGAAGCTTTGGGGGATGTATAGGCCATCTAATGATTCAGAGACCCTTTAAGTTTATAAGGAATGCATTTACTAATCGAGTGTGTTTTTGACTGTAACATTTTCCCAGATATTTGTTGCTTCTTAGGATTAAAATTTTTGAAGTATTAGACATGTATATTGTACAATGACTCTCCTCTGCTAAATTTTATTCATGATTAGAGCAAGCTTGTGGGCCTTAGGAAGTAGATAAAGTGCCATCTTCATAACATCCTTTAAAAGCTAATTTGTCAACATGATTTATGACTTTCGATGTTTCCATTGATTATCCAATGAAGTAGCTTGACAGGTTTTTTCACTATAGATTTATAGTATTTCCCCCTTACAAAGCCTAATGTTGAGAATATATTGTTTATACTAGCCTGTATTTAAGGAGATTAAGTTGTGCTTCTTTATTTAGAACACAATATCCCTATAAATTAATCTGAGTTCTTCTGCTAGGTGGACTTGGGTCTCCTTCCCCACTTATTGATTTGTTCAATTGTTCATTTACATTCATATAGCTTTACAATGGAATACAGTTAGTTATCTAAAGAAGAAGCAATAGCAGTACATCTCTCATTGTTTCAAAAAGTTGACGAGGAGACAATAATTCCAATTCAGATAGTATGAAATCCAGACAAATACACACTAAGAAAAACAACAACAACAACAAAAAACCCTACACCCCAATATCATTGGTGATAATAAACATAAAATCTTTAATAAAATACTAGCAAATTGGATCCAATGGCCTTTGAAACAATTGCTCTCCATGTTGGGCGGTATCTTTTCTTCTTCTTCTTCTTCTTCTTCTTCTTCTTCTTCTTCTTCTTCTTCTTCTTCTTCTTCTTCTTCTTCTTCTTCTTCTTCTTCTTCTTCTTCTTCTTCTTCTTCTTCTTCTTTTTTTTTTTTTGACAGACCCTGGGGTTGAACTCAAGCCCTGGTGCTTGCCAGAGAAGTACTTATTCCTTTGAGCCATCTCCCTGGCCCCTGTGTGGGATCATTTCTTGAATGCAAGTATCATTCCAAATATGCAAACCAATCTTATTCATCAAAATAATAGAATAGAGGATGAAAATAACCACTTACAATCCTTTTAGGAGGTTCAAAGAAACCATAAAATATCATTCTGCAGCCTTTCAGGATATAAAAGGTATAGAATGAAAGTACATCTAAAAGGGTGAAAAGTTGTAAGACAAGCCCACAGCTGCCAATATCAACAGTGGAAAACTGGAAACTTTTCTTCTAAAATCAAGATAAGACAAAATCCCTATTCTTTCTACTCTCTTCAATATAATATGAAATGTTCTAGTCAAAATGGCTGGGAAAGAAAAAGAAATAGAAGTAATCAAAATAGGAAAGCAAAGTTTTGACTAAATGTCTCTAGATAATGTGACCTTGAACATAGGACTTCCTAATGACTCCAATACAAAATAATTGGAACAACAAGAAAATAAATGTTAAAAATATTTCAGGAATGTAACTCATAAAAATTCAGTAATATTTATAGACTTTAACAATAGCATACGTGAATAAATAAATTTTGAAAGAAAACAGAAGGCCAATAAGCAGGTATGTGAAAAAATGCTTAAGATTACTGACTATCATGTAAATGGAATTAAAATTACTGTGAGATAATAGCTCAGACCTGTTAGAAGAGCTCTCCTCAATTTGATCTTATTTATTTTGCATATTTTTAGGCTACATCATTAGTTGTATATGTTTACAGCTATAAAAATAATAAACTGCTTCCAAATAACATATATTTATGCTCTCTGATTCATTAAATTTGAAATTATATTCACTGATGTTCTCTTTTTGGTATGTATGTATTCTGTCACTACCTACCTAATGTGCATTAATACTATTATTGTTATTCTTATCCAGTGGTTTTGTAACAAAGAATTCTCACAGATTTTTTGTGTTAATGTTTTCAGATTTCTATTCTTGTGCAATTTAGTGAGATAAACCTCAGATACAATAAACACATGTTAATTTTTCGTTTTGAATAAATATTATATATATCTATATATATCTATATATGTATTGTAGCAATGCAAATGCTTCTGTTCATGATCAATTCAATTGGCAAAAATTCACTTCTATTTGTGAGCAAGACCAACATCTTTATTTCGTCTCCATAAATGTGAATGTGATATTGCTCCCCAGAATTAAGTTCACCTACTAAGGTACCATTGTATATAACATGGTATTTATATATAGTATACTAAACACAGAACTTTGCCACTGTCAAGATCATGAACAGATGCAATGTCTTCCAAACTTCTTCTTGTTCCTTTGTAATCTTTAGCTTCTACCCTATTGCCTGCTCAGATGGTTTCTGTCATTAACAATTATTTGAAATTTCTAGAATTTAACTTAGGGGGCTTGTGAGTTAGATCAGTTGTCTAAGCACCTGCTCAGGAAAACACAATAAGGCACAGGGGACCCCAGTTTGATTCCTACCTCCACTTGCCTTGTTAAACCTGCCCTTAAGGCGATCTGAGCTACCCTTCCAAAAAATTTACTGAAAAAATTAAAAATAATTTAATTTAACTAGACTGGTATAATATATGGTTATTTTGGTCTAACCTTGACTGAGCACATAAGATATTTCAAAATATAGCCATGTTTACAACATGTTTTAATAGTGTTATATGTGTACCTATGTTTATAGCAGCACAATTTGTGATAGCCAAATCTTGGAAACAACCAAGATGCTCATCACATGAGGAATTGTTGAAAAATATGTGGTATTTTTATGCAATGTAATATTATTCAGCTATAAAGAATGATAAACTTGAAGCATTTATATTTAAGTGGATGCCATTTCAACATATAAATGAAATATACCAGACACACATGTGTAAACATCATTTAGTCACCCTGGTATAAGAAATCAAAAGAATAAATACAAACAGAAAGGTATAACAACAACTAAAAAGAATTTAGTCAGATAGGGTAAGTTGAACTGCATATGTTGCAGTGTAATAATCAACTTCTCTTCTGGATGGTTAACAACCTACATTTGAAGATCAAATATTGGACAAATAGAAGGGCCACAAAGTCAGCCCACATTTGGGCCCTAACATTTCAAGGTCAGTGAAGACTCAGGACACAGGAGAACCTGTACTGTAACATCATGGAACTCAGTTGTGTCCTAAATTATCTGATCAAGGAGATTATGGAGCCAAAGTGGAATGGGATCTTGATCTACAGTGTGCCTAAGGAGAGTCACATGGAGAGAAAACTTTCTCTCAGGCTTTCACAGAAAGCAAATTGGTCAAGCAATGTCTGTGACTCATGTACATGGCTGACACTGACAAAGGATCTACAAAGTAAGGTAGAGGTTTACAGGATAGACCCTGAGGGGACTTGACTGACCTCCAGAGATACAAAACTTACATTTTTTGTTATATAGGTCTTGCTTTATCTCAGTCTTAACCATTCAACAGAAAAGTATAAAAACAAGGTACATAAAATAAAGCCATAATAATATCCTGAGCTGTAAATGGTTCTAGTCAATAATTTCTTCAGATAATCCACTACTATTGTGGACTGCTGGACTTTATTGGATCGTTTCACTAAGTTCAAGCATCTATAATGACTGAATGACAATAGAATACCCATCTGTGACAGGACTAAACATAAAAAGGGAGATACAAAGGAAGGACCATTCTGTGTTTGTATAAACAGTACAGTTAGGATAAATATGCAATACTTTCGTGTAATTCTATAAGCAGAAACATTTGCACTAATAGTGTTTGGACAGGATATCCCGTCTGCTTCTTGTGCTATGGATAACCACTAGGAAGATAACAATGTAAAATGTATTAATTATTGAAAATGTACTATAATTCAGCTTTAAAAAAAGTTAGGCATATGACTACATTCTCTTAATTCATTCAATAGAGGCATGTGCTCTAATAGTGTTTGTAAATAGAATACCATGTATGCACGTTGTACAATGAAAAAACACTACAAAAACAATATACAATGTATTGATCATTGAATCTGCTCTACTAATTTAATTTGGAACTAACTAGTTGCTATTTGTTCCTCAATAAAATTATGGAAAATAAAAAAATAGTTTCTTGTTATTATTGAATTTTACTCACTTTAAGGATATATAGCAGATCATCTTTCCATTAAATTATTAATGGAGATTATCATTTTTTTTTGCAGAACCGGGGATAGAATTTAGACCATTGCACTTTCCAGTGTTTAAATAAATAAAACATACAGATATATATGTATATTCAGTCTTTCAGTATATGCTTTCTTTTACCTTGAGTAAATAGTCAGTTGGGTAATTCAAATTGTATGTGCGGCTGTTTGAAAGCACTGCAAAGTATATTCCAAAGTGCTTTTGCTACTCAAACCTCAGTAAAGCATGATAGTTGCGATTGCTTTACATGCCCAGCAATCCCTTTGGTAGTCAGTCTTATTTTGCTTGTGCCCCTTTGTTTGGTTTTTAGTGCCATGTCAAATTTAATTTGAGTTTTCTTAATGAATAATAATCTGAGCATTTTTTGTTATTTATTTGTCATCTTTATTGTAAATTTTGGCAATGTTTTAAAATATTTTGTTCATTTTAATTTTAATACTGAGTTTTTAGAGCTAGTTACATATTCTAGAAATATTACCGCTATATTATAACTGCCTATAAATATGTCCTCCTAGTCCATACATCATCTTTCCTTTATTTAACTCTGTATTTGAAAATTCCGGAATTTTTTTGACAATATCATGCTTTTGTAATTTAGATCATGCTTTTGAAGCATACCTAAGAAATCTTTGTGTAACACAAGTTCAGATTTCTCTTTTTGAATTATCTGTTTTTTATTGTATTTTTTTTTTTTTTTTTTGCATTTTAGGGAAGGGTCTATAGGGTGTTCAGTGTCTCACTTAGATTAGACTCATAGTGATTTGCCTGTTTACAGCCTCCTAAGGGCTAGAATTATAGGCGCGCATCACCATGCACATTCTCAACTGCCATCTCAGAGGACCCAGGGGTCTGGCAGGCCCCGGGGATTGAAGCCCTGGCCCCTGCCCCTGCTTGCAGGTGTTTTAATTTGCTGAGCTATTTGGCCAGCCCTACTTAGGTAATTTTTGGATGTAGTACAAAGATGAGTTAAGTTGTTTTTTTGCGCATAACAGTGTAATTAACACCATTTGCTAAAAACACTCTCCTATCTCTCCTAAATTGTTTTTTCTCTTATTTAATAATTTAGTTATTTACATATGTGTACACGTATTATTGGATTGCCTATTAAGCTCTATTGGTCTATATTTCCTTTTTCTGAAGCGATTCTATATGTTTTTATTGCTATATTTGTATGTAAGTTTTAGGTAGCAATATTGATTTTGTCATACATGTGGAAATCAGTATATCTGCCTCTTCATTACTTATGTAAGTACTCACTCTTTAGTCTTTACTGTTCCTCATTCACAGGAGGAAATTCTCATTATTGTCTTCAGTAGGCACTAGGGTCCCTTTCATGAAAACAATAATCGCCTTCATGAGGGTCCTATCTTCACAATCGAGTTGATTCCCAAATGGCAGCAAATCTCTTTCTATCACCTTAGACCTGAGGTTTCTACATATTAAATTTTTTTGGGAAAACACACTTGCTTAACTGGAGTTTGTTGAAGAGATATAAAGGAAGGAAAAAAGAGTGAGTAGAACTATGTAACTGCCTTCAGAGTTGCTAAATTGTTGATGGATAGATGGACAGAGGGTTGGGTGGGTGGATGGACAGATGGATTGATTAATGTTTTTATTGAATTTTATATAATTATAGTCCAAGAAGCTCTTCTGAGCATAAGATTGACATTAAAAATTCAAGAACCTAGCTGGGGAGACACTCAATGGAATAAGTGCTTGCTTGGCAAGTGCAAGGTCCTAGGTTTGATCCCTGTTACCAAAAAAAAAAAAATCAAGAACCCATAAAACATATACAGAATCACATATGTATATATGTGCAGTACATATTTATTTATATCAAAGCAAAATAATGGTATTAAATGATATTAAAATAATAAGTAAACTAATCATACTTGTTTAATCCTAGCCCAATTACAATAAAAATATGAGCACATTGATATCAATTAATAATTGCTCTTGTTCCATTGTCTTCCCCTTGATATCATGGCATTTGCTACCTTTGAGATTATTATTTAATAAAAGTAAAGTGTTAGGATGATTGTTACCCATGTTAGGTTGCCATAGTTAATAAATCTAATTTTCTCTGTGATTTATATGTTACTAAGTTTTCTCAAGTCTTTGAAGTCAAATACTTTAGAGTCACTAAAACAATGGCCATAAGTTGGTAGGACAATTTATAATTACAGAAGTAGAATTAACTTATGAAAAGACATGATAGTTATAGAAGATTTACCAATGCTAAATGCTATAACAGATAAATTGCTTTAAAATTATTATTTAAATTATGCCATTCTTAAATATAGTCACGTATACTGATTGAATGCCATCTGGATGTGTGGAGAGAGAAGTAACTACCAATCTTTTTTTTATATTTTTAATTAGCATTTAGTCTGAGTAATACTTATGACTTCATTTGTATTAAATATTTATAGGACACAGCTATTGCTGAATATTTACAGCGTTGGACATCAGAAATTGAATTTCTCAGAAAAGGGACAGAACTGTCTGTCCTTCCTTTGACATCTAGGCAACTTTAGCATTGCTTTATCAAGAGGGTGACTACATTGCTTATCTTGATAACAAATCCCAAAGTTATATGAGATCTTTTATATTTTTTATTGTCTTAGTTTGCTAAATGCTCTGGTATAAGCCATCTTATAGTCTTCCTCTAGGGCCAGTGTATTAAATTATATAAAACCATATAATCATGAGCCAAATTCTTGGGCTTACACCTGGTTTAAGTGAGTGGCTCTGTAATTCAATTTCCTTATGGGTAAAATAAGACTACATTGTTATTAAGAGTATATATACAAATATACACATATATGCACACACAAACATACAGATGCACGGGGCATTTTGCATGTCAAATGGTGAGCACTACTAAGCACTACTTTTGTCACCCACTCCCTATCATTTGCACTGACTGCCTTCTAGCTAATTTATTTATTTATGTATTTATTTATTTTTCAAACCATAACCATTTAATACAGATCACAAAACTTGAGATGCACAACCAACATATAACTTACTTATATTATTTAGCTGCAAATAAAGTTTATTTTCAGGGAAACAGTGTAACTAATTTGGAATTATTTAAGTAAATTTCTAATCTATTCTTACAGTATTATAAATAGACTATATTGGTAGTAAGCCTAAACATTACTTTTTCTTTAGGACTAGTGAGAAATGATGAGGTAGAACAACATCAGCAGATTTCCTAGCCCTAGACCCCTAAATTAAGTTTTCACTAACTTTAAATACTGGTGGCTTTTTTAAGAATGAGAGACCTGTGCTGCTGAGTACCCACTCTTTAATGCAAAGACTTACATTTACTTTGTCAAATGGTTCAATCTCACTAACACGTAAGCCCTCAGCAGATGCCCAATAGAAGATCAATTTGTAAATCTAGGCCATTTTAATGATTTTACAAATAATAAATAGTTTTCTTAATAAATGTAGTCATGAGAGTTGTTCAGCAGTGTTCAAGTTATAGTTTTCCTGATTGGTCTGTAGTCTTCAATAAGTGTAAGAACTTATTATATGAAACACCTGTCAAACTAGTAAGACTGTATTGATGCACCCACCATTTTCAGGATCGTTGGTTGCCAAAAACACCTTGCCTCCTTGTGTCAAAAGGCCCAACTTGCTCACATTCACCTCAGTCACTGTTCCTTTGGTAATAACACCCAAAGTTGTATACAGTGGTGATGAAGAATTCTTATTCACACTACGTATTGGTGTCAAAAGATGGCTTTCAGTTCAGGATATGTTATGTGGGCCTTCTTAAAATGTAAGCCCATTGGCCTAATGAACCTTTCATATTTAGGTGGTTTTCTTGTAAAGCCGTCTCCAACAAAGCAGACTTTAGTAACCATTCTCTTCCGTGCCTTCTTTTTTCTCTTTCCAGTTCCAACAATTTTAATACTTCTGTTTCTCCTTGGGCATGAACTTTGGGCAGAGGATCTTTCCATTTTCTCACCTTTTCTTTTCTTTTTTTGTTTAATCATGTTGGAAAGTACTTTTACATGAGACTGTCCCTCTCTGTCCAGCAGGTAGGCAGGTTCTGCTCCTTGTGGAATCTTTTCATCATTCTTTTGTTTGGTGTTTCTCTTTTCACTCCTCTTGTATTTTCTCCACAGCTGTTTGTGGTAGAGCTTAGCCTTCAGGCCAATCTTTTTTTATTTATTTATTTTTTATTTTTTTGCCTCCCTTGGATGTTCATTAGCTTTGACTTCCTTCTTTCTTTTTTCATGGTAATCCAGGTAGTACCCATAACTTTTACTGTGCAATTGAATGTATTCATTCTGTAGCATGATGACAGCTATAGAGCTGCTGCGGGTGGCCTCAGGTGTGTAAAAAAAAGTCCTATCTCTGAGGATGTCCCATTGAACCCAGATACACAAGCTGTCTCCACACAACTGAAAACAGGAAAGCCTTCTAGCTAATTTAAATTCCCTTTTCTACCTTTACTCACAGCTTGGGACTGCACAATTTGTACAATTTCTGTTAGAATACTGATATATAATTTTGTCCCTCTATGAACATTTCTTTCTTAATGTACAAATTTGGCATTTAGCTACATTTTATTTTTCTAGATATCAAAGACATCCTCAGAAGGGCATAGTGTTCCTGTTTTGTGTTTTCTTCTTTGTTCAGATAGTTCTGTGCCTGCTTTCATTGCTCAATAATTCAATTAATCCTAATTGTCCTACTGTTTATTGTCACCTCCTTCTAAGGGAAGCTTCCTATTATAATTGTATATTGGGGGCTGGGGAGATAGCTCAGTGGTCTAAGTGCATGCCTGGCAAGTGCAAGGACTCTGGTTTGAACACCAGTAGAGCATGCTATGCCATTCCCATGCTATGCTGGACACCAAAACTGGGTGAGTTGGTGCATGCCTGTAACCCAACTGCTGGGGAGGCTTATACAGGAAGCTCACGAGGAGTCCAGACTGCATAGCAAGACCCTATACCAAATAGATAAATAAATAAATAAATAAATGATTAAAAGATAGTATATTGAATGTCTTACTTTGCTTTTTTTTTTTTTAATTTACTGTGTAGTAGGACCAGTTTGAGGTATTTTAGTGAAATGTAAATTTCATACCTTCAAAATTTCAACATGCTTGAGTCCGAAGCCTTCATTAAAAGCTGTACATAGCAAGGGAGGATGCATCAGGAGGCTTACACTGACTTTTTGTCTTACAAGTTTTCAGCAGTAAGGGTCATCCACATGTGCAGATTCACATCATTATATTTATGAGAAAAAGGCAAGATAAACTGCAACCCAAAAAGAAAAAGTTCTTTGGGACGACCATGCAAGGCACATAGGAAATTTCATTTCATTTCATTTATTTATTTATTTGTTTGTTTGTTTGTTTGTTTTAGGGAAGGGTCAACAGGGTGTTCAGGGTCTCACTACTGGATAGGACTCGTAGTGATCCTCCTGTTTACAGCCTCCCAAGATCTGGGATTACATGTGTGTGCCACCACTCCCAGTCTCAGTTGCTGTCTCAGCGTGCCCCCTAGGGGATGGATGGCACAGCAGGAAGATTTCATTTTATTTAATTTTAGTCTTTCTTCTTTTGTTCCCATGTGTCCAGTCAGTGTTCTCTTGTTTCTGGGACAAAATACCCAACAGGCAGAATTAAAGAAGGAACAGTTTATTTATCTCATAGTGGAGATTTCAGTCCCTATTGGGCCAGCTTTAAGCCAAAGTAGCACATGGCAGAGGGCAGCCAGTCATGGAGGCAGAATACAGCGGAAAGTAAAGGGAGGAGCAGCTACCGCAGGCAGCTAGCAAACAGCCTTCCCTTCCTTACCATGTTCAGGCTATCTGTCCCAGGGCAGGTGGAGCACTCACACCCATAATCCCTGCCTTGGATCACTAGTTCATCACAGACTAGAAACTGCCCCAGTGACTGCATGTGGCTTTATCGGGACAATTAAGGGGACAAACCATACCACCATGTACTTATCAAAACCACCATTTCGAGATGGAACTCAGAAGTGAGCCTGAATACATGGTTTGGTATAGTTTCTAAGAGTTTAGAGATCAGTTGAAAATCGAAGGGCTGGGGAGACAGCTCTGTGGAGTAAGTGTTTTTCTGGTAAGCACAAGCAGCTGAGTTCAATACCCCACTTTGCCCCCCCCCAAAAAAAGTAAAAAATTAAAACATTTCTTGAACTTCAGTTAGTGATGCAATAATTTCTTTCAAGTTCAGATACTTTGTGTAGGTTTAAGACCACAAGTGCAGTGCACACACTGATCTAGTGCTCTGTAGGACAGTTTGTCCTAATGTTGGAGTCACATATCCATTATTGCATACAAACTTGCAATTTTTAAGAGAAAAAGGAGACACTTCTTTGATGAAATCCTGTGCATTGTGAAAAAGTCGCTACCGTAATCTAAATTTCTGTGAAAATTACCTTGGTGTTACTAATACAGTGTCTTGGGGAAACTAATTAATACTATAAAAGTGATACCCAAACAGCCCAAAGGTATTGATTGTCACATTATTGATATCCATTCAGCCACACCATACCACACATTTTCAAGACAAAATGTTGTATCAGGTAGAAAAAATTAAAAGCCCACATCATTACATTTATAACAGAGGGGTTAAAAAATGTTATCCATACAAATGTAAATAGCTAAGTTTTGTGATAACTGTAAAAGGGTATGTTCTTGTACTTCTCTTAGTTTCACTTTGTGCAGTATAAGACAGCTAGAACATAAAAGCCAGTTTGTAAGCACCAGGAAAGGTATACACTGGAAATAACCAGGAGCACTGGCTTCAATACTATCCTGAGCACTTTGTTCTTTACATTGTATAATAACAACCACTGTTTGCATTCACAGGCATGTGCACTCCTCTATTATCTATCTCTAGGTGACAAATCAATGTAGCATACCATGAGTGACAGTTAATAATAGTATTGGTTTTATACATGTTCTGAATTTTATGGAATGCTCTTATATTTTAGTCTGAAGTCTAAATTTGCGGATTAAGAAAGAAAAATTCATAGCTCACCAAAATGAAAAATTAGCATTGCAGTAGAAAATTTGCAGTCTCAAGCTGGGAGTAAAAGTAGAAAAGGTGATTTCAATTACCTGAAAAGAGGAGTCGGTGTCAATGATAACGAGGGAGTGATAAAGGGGTTGCTTTTCAGGGCTCACTCTTTGTTAAACCAGCTCCAGGTTTATTTTTCTATGTGCATATGTGTGCACATCTAGGGGCATATGCACAAGTGCTCCTACCAGCTATCTACAGGAATGGTCATACTGCCATTAAAATAGTTATTTCTGGGTCGGGGAGGTGGCTCAGTGGAATAAGTGCTTCCCTGGCAAGCGCAAGGGCCTGAGTTAAAGCCCCCATTTCACCAAAAACAAAAATCTGCCTGTTTTAAATTTATTTTTCTAATAAATATCATTTAAAAATAAAGAAGACTGCAGTATTGGCTCTTGACTATTCACTTGATAAGTGACACAATTTGCTTTCATTTACTGCCTATTCCCAGGGTTCAGAGAAAAACCTAACTCAGAGTAGCTGACAAATTATTAATAAATCAATAAACTGTTGTCACTTAAGGGCTGGTCAGATGTTTCAGCAGATTAAAGTGCCTGCTTAGGCAGAAACAGGGACCCGGTTGATACCTTGGGTGGGGTGCCAGCCCCACCCCCAGGGTGCACTGAGAAGCCAATGAGACTGGGCATGGTGCTGTGCACCTGCATTCCCATCATGTGAGAGGCTGAAAACAGGAGGATCATTATGAGTCTGATCTGTGTAGTGAGACCCTGTACTAAATACATTAAAAAAAAAAAACTATTGTCACTTAATCCTGTTTATTAATTCTGTATTATATTGGAAGTTTTAAGAAGAGACAGAAAAGTATTTCCACACACATGAAATACTATATGAAGAGGTAACAGTTGATCAGATCATTTATCTGTTGAAATCATACACATATTGAGGCATCTGTTGATGGGCATAGAAGGTGTTTCCAAGATCTGGCTATTTTCAATTGTGTCACTATAAACACAAGTATCCATTCATCTCTGTAATATGATGAGCATAACTCTTTTGAGACCCTAGCAGTGGGATGGCTGAATCACAAGAAATTTATATTTTGATTTTTTTTTTTTTTTGTGGGACTTCCAAACTGATTTCCATAGTGGTTGCAGAAGTTTATATTCCCACCAATGACGTAGTGACTTGCTCTGTGTAGTTTCTCCAGCATTTATCAGGTTTTTAAATAACACCCATTCTTTTTTTTTTACTAAAATGACATCTCGGTATAAATTTAATTTGCATTTCTCTGATGGCCAGAGATTATAAGCAGTTTTTTCATGTGTACAGTGGCTGTACTTCCTCTGAAAAGTACATATTCAGTTTTTATTTTTCATGTATTTAGCATAGGGTATCCGGGGTCTCACTACACACATGGGGCTTGTAGTGATCCTTCCTTTTTCAGCCTTCCAAGTCCTAGCATTACAGGCGTGACCATCATGTCCAGTCTCAAACAACATCTGAGCATGCCCCAGGGGCGGGGCTGGCACAGCAGGCCAGGGATGGAATCCCCAGCCCCTGCATCTGCCTAAGCAGGCACTTTAATCAGCTGAGCTATCTGGCTGGCCTTTTGAAAAGTACCTATTCATTTCACTCTGAAAAAAGTATTTTCTGGATAATGATAAATAGTGTAATAACTACTGCTTATTCTCTTCTTAAATGGTTATGAAATTTTGTTTCATTGTTTTGTAAATCGAAAAAAAAACAAATATTATAGAGAAGATAATCTACAAATTGAGAAAAAAAGTATAGCCAGCTCTGCCTCAGACTGATGCAACAATTGTGGAAATCAGTGTGGAGATTCCTAAAACTCTGGGATTATAGGGTTCATTTGAACTAGCTATTCCTCTTATGGGTATCTTCCAGAAGAGGTAAAAACATCTCACCAAAGTGGTATATGTACACTTATATATGTGCAGCACAATGTGTAATAGCTAAATCTTGGAAACAACTCAAATACTTATCAACCAAGAAATGACTCAAAGATGCAACTATTCTATGCAATGGATTACTACTCAGAGATAGATTAATAAAAACATTTGAAAAAAAATAACAAAATTTTGTTTCATTTCCCATACTTTGTTATTCATACTAATAATATAAAAGAAACCATTGTAGGTTTCCTATTAAAATATAAAAGAAAATTATATGTTCAAATATTTATCTAATTTTAAGAAAAAATTCTGCCTCTAATTTCTAAAATTTTAGTAGACTATACAGGCATACGTACACATTAGAAGCACATTGGATAAAAATGATTCTACTTTCGCACCTCTTATCTTGTAGTAATGTTGGTTCACAATAAAAAGAACAATACTTAGAACCTTTTGTTTTATTTTATTTCCAAATATTAGAATCTGAATTTTAATCATTGAAATTGGCATTGAAATCATTTTACTTTTTTGCTGTCTGATTTTTGCCTGACACACTCTTTTTCTGTCTGATAATACTATATTGAATCCAAAGGCCTACATTTATGTTAAAGGAAATGGAAGCTGTGTTTCTTTAAGAAATAGTCATGATTACCATCAAGATGTTTTGTTTCTCAAATGTTGTCCAACCTTGTATTCTTTAAATGCAAGTAAGCTATTTTCTTTCATGAGCTGTGCAGATATTTCTGCTAACCCATCTGGTTTAGAAGCCTCAACTTGAATTTTAATGAGTCAATTTTATTACTGTACTTGTTCCAGCAAATTTTCCAATGTTTGTACTGTCTTCGTAAGTTTGTCTGTGAATGGGTCAAATTACTTTTGCCTTTTTAGAGAACTTAGAAATAAGTTTTGATACTGTACTAGTCTGTGAAACTCGGCTCTGTGAGAGCTTACTGGTAACAAATACAAAGTGATGCACCTTAGACTTTAAACAGGGAGCCAGATTCAATATTCAATGTATTACTTTCTAGAGATATTAACATAGACATTCACTATTATATTTTATTTTTTAAATAATTTCATTGAGAAACAAATAGCAATGAGACAGTTTCAAAATCGATTAGTAGGACAGTTTCAATACCTTGCCTATTTTTGTCTTAGTGGTTATTCTTTGTTGAAGATACAGATATGATATCCTATCCAGAAACACTATTAGAAAAAAATCTTTCTATTCATTGAATTAAGAGAATGTAGCTGTATATCTATCCTACCTCACTATTATATTTTAAAAGGCAGAAAAACATTAAATAGCACAGTTGTAATCTTTATTTAGTTTTCTTTATATATTTAGTTCAGGCTCTATAGGGTCTCACTACATAAACTGGACTTGTATTAATTCTTCTGTTTTCAGCCTCGTAAGTCCTGGGATTACAGGCACACACCCCTGTGCCCAGGTTCAATCACCAGCTCAGAGTGCTCCAGGGACAGGAATGGCACAGCAGGCCTAGGGATCGAATCCCCAGCCCCTGCATCTGCCTAAGCAGGTGATTTAATCCGCTGAGCCATCTAGCCAGTCCTAGCGTAGTTTAATCTTTAAAGAAGTATTTCAAATCCATGGCAGCAAAATAATAATTACATCCACAATATTAATGATGTCATGGAAAAGCTTAATTGATAAATATTATCAAGACTCCTCTCTTTACAGACCTGTTTTTATAACTTTTTGGATACATACCTTACTAAGAAGAAAAATCATACTCTGTGCATTTAAAATCCATTTTTTTTTCTGAAATAGAGGAAAGAGACCAAAGAAAATCTTGTAATGTTTAAGAATATTGACACTATTATCATTTGACAAACTTTTATTTCATTTGCGATGCAGAAGAATTGGTTTTGAGTGGAGATTAGCAAGAGATGAGTGTTTCGGATGGGTGCCCCCATGTTCTCTTTCCCATAGGGAGTTTCCTTTTGCAGATGAATGATCACACAAACTCTAAGTCATTAAATGAAAAGAGCAATCTTGCAGAATGGTATAGATTTTTAGAGGTCTTAATTAAAGTTTGGAGAGCTTTAAAAAAATTAAGAAATGTATTCACTTGACAGTTTGTCTACTCTGTTATTTTTTCAATTTAAATGTGTGTTGAGTTATTACTGTTACGCATTGGACTGGAGAGGTTAGAGTGAACACTCATTAGGACATGATTTGTCACTTTCCAGAAAGACAAAAATGATGGATAACTCACAAATATGCTCTAACAACCTCTCAAAACTTTCCAGTTCCCAAGATGCCTCCCAAGGTAGCATCAGTCTCTGGAAGCCATCAGATCAGGGACAGCAAGAGCGGTTTGTCTCCTTCTTAGGAGTTGACCACCCATGCCTTCTGACTAGGTTTCCATTTAGTCCTAAGTGTGGATATCTGAAATCAAGGATGATAGCATAGCTAGTGCTGAGGAGCTGAGCATGAAAGGCAGTGTTGAACGAGTAAGGAAAGTGAAAAAGTCTCTCAGTCTCTGACAGCTCTTCTTTGTTTATACAGGTGCTGCTTCTTCTAGCCTCACAGGGACACGTTCGCAGACTCATATTCAAATCAAGGTGAAATTTAGGTATTTTCCTAGTTAGGAAGATGTCCTTGTAGTCATTCCTCAGTGCACTTATGGATGATTATTTAGTTAAGGGAGAGAAACAGTAATCGATGATTTTATTTAATGAGCTCCTTTGGTACAAACAACCTATTTCATATAAGGGTAGAATTCTAAACAGATTTTTTTATAGAGTTCTGACCTCAATTTTGAAATTGAGACAGGACTCTTAGGCATTCAGTGTAAAGGTGGCATTTGGGATCCATAATACTCCATCATCTAGTAGAGCTCATACACTGAATTGTTCTCAAGGGGAATGATTACTATGCGGGCATGGTGGCGCATGCCTATAATCCCAGCACTCGGGAGGCTGAGGCAGGAGGATTGTTGTGAGTTCGAGACCAGCCTGAGCTACAAAGTGAGCTTAAGGCCAGCCTGAACTGCATAGTGAGACCCTGTCTCAAAAAGACAAAAAAAAAAAAAAAAATATGCAGTTTAAATTCTCAGAGTATTTATCATTTTTCGGCTAAAAGTAGTCCGTTTACCTGTGACTCAGGATCTCCCACCCAGCCTTCTAAAAAACTGACTGTTAAAGCTCTTGCTCATAAGCTCAGACCATGTTTAGAAGGTACAGGTCAAAAACACACACAGAGATGACAGAGTGAGACTCAGTGGCATGAAAGGTAATGGTGCAAACTCTTCTATTTCTCTAAGAGCAAGATTTTGTTCCCTAAATCCCTTGAACCAAGTTGTTTTCTGGGATGGGCAGAATAAGAAAGAGTCTAACAGAAGCTTAGTAATATGACACAATTTTGCTGAAATCACTGTACAATCAGTTGCTCTAATCTCAGCTTCAATCTTAGGGAGGGATACAAATACATTAGCATTTTTCACACTAAAAATGTAATTTAAACCCATTGTGTATAGCGAGGAACTTTTTAAAAATTCTATACTGGTAGCATTGGAAAGGACTTGTTGAAAGTTTCGCTTGGTCGTATCAACAACTCTAGAGGATGTTTAGATTTCCCTAACCTGAGAACATTTTTACAGCAAAGGTCTTTTTGCATGAGGTGCGAGGCACTTCATATAGATAAAGAAAATTGCGAAATGGTGTAATATTTTAGGCAATGTATCTTCTCATTAAAGAAAATATCTGGTCCAAGTTTTACCGATTATTATAAAACATACACTAAGAAAAAAGAACAATTTAATTTTGAATCAAAAGAAAGGAATGTTAATTACTAATGCAATGGTAAATATTTACATTTGGACATAGATGAGATTGTGTTTGGCAATTTATTTGCTAATATTGCTAAGTTTCCAGTCAAGTAGACATAAGTTACGGTCTTTTCTGTATATAAGCTACTGGTATTTTTTATATTTGATTTGCAAGATAAGGAAGAATGGCTGGAGGAATGAGTGGAATATGCCTAACACTTCACAGGTACTCAATTTATATTCTTGTGCAGATAATCTATGTGACCTAAAATTTGGTGTTTAGAATTTTAAATCATTTTTAGAAACAAACCAGTCATAGCATAATTCCATTGATTCAAACTATAAATTTACTATTTAGAATATAAGAGAAATTTATTTCTTTGTAGCTACAACATCTAGAATATGCAGCAGTGAGTATTTATTTAATAGTTTTCCTTGTTGATTGATGAGAATGAAGCTTTGTGTCCCTTCAAAATATGTCTGCACTGAATAAATTGTTTGCATAGATATTTATAATTAACGTAAAAATGATGAGACCAAGTAGTAAAAACTAGTTTGTGAAGCAAGAAAAGAGAAGTAACTACTTCTCTTGGCCTCTTTTTTAGATCTAAAACAACTTATTCTGATGCAATTATTTTCTGAAAAAGCTGAAGTTTCTTGGAAGATTGTGGTTTTTCAGTCAGTATTTCAGCCTATTTTGTTTACTCTGCCTTAAAAAATAAAGAAAGAAAGGAACTACCATTAAGAAAAATGTTAGTGCATGCATTCAACTTACTAAAAGAAAGGCACTTCAGTTATTATGTCTTAAATAATATGACAATCACTAAAGACTTTGATTGTAAAACAAATTTTTAACATTAAAAGTAATCAATAGTAGCCACCAATGATAGCTAATATAATCTTCTGGCAACGGGAAACAAATTTGTGATAATTCTATTCATTTTGCTTTCATATACCTTAAGTTAACATTATAGCATTACAATTTTTAAGCAGAGGCTGTCTTCCTGAATCAAAGTAGAGTGTTCACAATTGATGCAGCGTTTGTTTTGCTTTGTGTTTCAATGCCCTCAGGGATCTTGTGTGCACCTATTTTTCCTTTGTCTGAGGAAAAACTAGTTGTGGAGAGACAGAAAACTAACCCAGAAATAGATGGATTTCAAAGTATCTGCATCATGAATAGTTCAGTATATCAGTGACATTTAATATTTTTAAATCAATGTATGAATTCCTTTAGAATCGCTGGTGGGGCTATTCCAATAATTTCTTGTGAGAACAAAGAGAATTCTCTTCTTCAGACATGCCGCAACACCGCTGATATAGAATGTGGTCATCACTAATTGGAATAAATTCGTGCCTGCACTGTTGTAAGTCAGTGCTGCTCAAGAATTTTTTCTGATAATGTGGCAAGAGTAGCCTCACTTTCATCTATTAATGTCATCTCTTGTGTGCCTGCAAAATTTGCCAGAACTGATTAGGGCAGATATTAAATGATAATTGGACATTTAGTGCTCGTCAAACAGAAAGTGACAGATGGGGCGCTAATTAAATTATAGTTCTGACATTATTCACAATGGTTTATGACTCTTCAGTGATGACCTTCATGCGTCTCATTTCCATGTTTTATCCCCCCTTTGATGGGGGAAAGACGGCTAGGAGATAGATTGGTAGAAATAAAAACAATTTTTTACAAACACAGAATATAAACCACCAAACTTTAAAGTTCATACTTTTTAAAACCTGTGCATCAAGATAAAATGTTGCTTTCCTTTGGAATCAGTAATCACATTTTTTTTAATAAAAACCTTAATAATAAGCTAAGACCGGAGATAGAAAATATGTAGGTAACCTTAACTAATGCACACAAAGGCAGGTACAATAATCCTATCTCTGGAAGAGCAAAAAGATGAAATTTTCATTTGAATAAACATATAACTCTCATATCAGAAATGAGAATGCAGTGCATTTTTTATAATGTCTTTTTGTTTGTTAACTGGAGCTTGCATTAGTAGTTATCTTCACCAGATAAATGAAGAATGCTGTTAAAAATAAAGGAGAGATTAGAAAAAAACTATAAACCATCACTGCTGAACCAGAACTGCATTTTCTTTTTCAATTAAAAGAGAAAACAGAGTGTTGATTACTTTCTGACTTAAGTTTCTTTAATTTTACTCCAGTGTTTAGTAGTTGTCCAAGAAATTGAATACCAACAGAACTAAAAGTAAAATTTCAAACTTAATATTCACATTCATTTCCAATAGGAATACCCCAAAGTCTGGTGATAGCACACAATCTAACTTTAAAAGTGAATCAGACTATTACTTGCCTCTTGCCTATAGCTGTACTTTCTGTAGAAGTGTATGCATAGCTTTACTTTTCATTAATCATGAGACTAAGTCTGATGACTAATTGGAATTGCATTTCTCACTGCTTATATGTACGTGATGAGTAAATTTCCAAGGAAAATTATTCTTCTGGACTGTTGTAATCTCTTTAGTATGTAAAATTATTAAAAAGGGAACAGAATGCATTTTTAATCATTATCGGTCTCAATACATTCTCTCCTGTAGACATGATAATCAACTGATAGATTCATTTAATCAATTGATTGCATGATGTGTGCATAGACTTTGGATTCCTCTTCTCCTGGCTAATCAGATGAATCTGGATGTTCCATTTAACTGAGAGAGCATCAGTTGCTTCATTGATAAAAGTAATATAACTTTTGTAAATATTTTATAAGTACTTTCATACTGTCAAATTTATCATGCGTGACCTTTGTATTTCATCAGTAGAATCAAAGTACATCTGTGTTTATTTCTAAATAAACTTGCATATAATGTATTGCTGGTGGCATAACAGTTACTATATTACTCAAAGAGACACAAATGTATACACTCAGTACAACTGAAAAATCATATTTGAAAATTTTATATTAGGGGCCTGGAGAGATAGCTCAATAGTATAAGTGCTTGCCTGACAAGAGCAAGGTCCTGTGTTCAACCCCTGGTACCATCAAAAAACTTTATGGTTAATAGCAGGGTATTATTACTGTTCAAACTTTTTAGTGGTATTTATTGTCATGCTTACTGAATGATGAATAGATAAAAATGTGTATTGCATTAGTGAAATTTTGTGTAAAATGCAATAGTGTAGTTTGTGCATGTTTATACAAGTCTTTTTAGTAAGAATATGTTTGCTGCTATTTCTCTAGTAGGTTGCTAAATGCAAACATTGTATGTTTCACTTTTCTAGTACCTCTGTTGAATTAGAAAACAAGTTATTACTGATATGCCCTTGACATATTTAAAGCTATTTTATTTTTTAGACCAGTATGTACACAGATAGAAAATTTTGTGTCACTATTTTATATTTGAATGTATATGTATAAAAATAATTAATTTTAAATGTTATTGTTTTGAAAGAAAATCAACTGGATCACTGATGCATGATTTCTAATATTTTCTCTTTGCAAATAAAACATTTAAACTTCTCACTGGAATACCCATCTCTGACAAAAGTAAAGAAAAAAGGAATATAAATGAAGGACCTTTTTGTAGTGAAATATATCAATATCTATAACTTATTATTATCTATCTATCTACAAAAATAGAATAGATATACAGCTACTTTCTCTTAATTCAATGAGGAGAAAGATTTGTACTAATAGTGTTTGGACAGGATACCATCTGCATCTTGTACTATGAATAACTACTATGAAGACAACAATATGCAATCTATTAATTGTGGCAATTGTCCTGCTAACATGTTGCTATTTGTTTTTTAATAAAATTAATAAGAAAATAAAATAAACTTCTCCTTACTATGTGCTTTTTGGTCTTTATGGTGTCTGAGAAATCATCATAATGAATGTTTCTGTTTGTACCTATAACTTAGTTAAGTACTTTGGAATATCACAAACTCAGATTTGGATTAAATTGAAACTTGGGTAATTCCTTTCCCCTGACCCACTTAGTGTGACTTCATTGTCTCTTATAAATATTACAGTTTTAGTTGGTATAGAATTATTCCCTGCAGAAAATAGAAAAATAAAGCAGTAACTACTTCCTGCTGTCTATTTTTAAAAATGTAAACAATATCAAGGCAAACAGCATCAATACATCTTTATTAAACTTACATTTTGCTTTAGCATTACTACCAAGCAGTTTGGTTCATCTTTATTGTGTCTCATAGGACTCACTTATTTTTCTTTTGAGCCTACCATATGCAGACTTGTGTGGTTTGGACTGATCCCGAGGTAGGATGATGAACTGAAGCAATTCCTAACCTTAGATGTGCCAAATACTTCTTTTCATTTACAATGTTTATGTATATAGGGGAGCTACTGAAGGCACAAGACTATTGCTATGATTATCATGCTATTTTAAATGGAGCTAATTATAGAATATTAAAATTTTAACATTATACACTTAGCTAATTGGCATTATAAACTTCAATGAATAATTTAAATGTCAATAGTTAGCATTATGCATTTATGAATATACTCTTCTGTCTCCAAAAATCCTAACAGACAGATGTAAGACTTTAGCTGTGGAGCAAGAGTACTAACTACTTCCACCCGAGAGCCAACCATTCTATAAATATATGTTCAAGATAGAATTGCTCTTGGGTATTATTTAATCCAATACTTGCAGCTGGAAGTGACTGAGGACCAAAACATAAGAATTTTCAGTTCTCACCATTGGCCAATAGAATATCTGTTTTAAAAACTGAGCTTTAACTGTCAATGCGACAATCTTTTATAGTTATATGAAAATAAAAAATTATTTTTTCCATTTTCTTTGTTTAAAATTGCTATCTCCAAACAGCCAGATCATAAATACTTTCATCTTTCCAGGCTCTGTGGACTTTTGCAACCACCCAACTCTACAGTGGTAGCATAAACGGGACAGCTTAGTTCACGGACAACTCTAAAGACAGGATGGATTTAGCCAGTGAGCTGTAGCTGGCTAATTAATGATCTAGAAACATGGAAAACAATGTAATATAAAAAATCTAAGTTGCACTCTTAAACTAGTTAAAATCATTAAAATATGCTATACATAGATGGTTCTACAAATAAATTCAAGATAATTCTTAGATTATCTTTCTCCAATCTTTATTGTAAGAGGGAGATGAGTAGTCATGCACCTGGAATTAAAACCCTAGTAAACAGTGGCCAGAAGGTAGTTTGACTAATAAAATTCTTTGTTGTATGACAGGGACATTATAAGAAAAAAACAGGCTGAAGGAGTGTGTAATCAATTATGTTTTGTATAATGGCATTTCATTCAACAGTGAGATTGGCATTATAACAGTATTCCCCCACTATTATGATACCCTAATCAAAACTTCTTTTGTAGCATATATTTACTGTATATTTTGTATATTAAGATATGCCTAGGGAAATGAACAGTTAATTTTATGTGGCAGTTGTCTATGGATTTGACCATAGTAAAATGCACAAATCTAAAGATTATGAGCAATAAGCTATACCTTATAACATAGGTGTGTAGTAGGCTCTACCACCTAAGATCTAAAATTAAAACTATCATATCTACTCAACAAAATGATCATACATCTCTAAGAGTTCCTAATTTTTATATATAAAGTAATTACATACTATAATAGCTAGTTGATAGTTTATAAGTTAATGTCTAGATAATATAATAGTTTATTATTAAGACAATGATAGTCTCTATCAAATAGTGAAGTAAACTAATGTTCACCTTCAAATGGATTGTCCACAAAAGAATAGAGACGAGTTTGATCCTTAACATTGACATACATTCATGAAAACATCACGAAAATTTAGATTATAGAATTATTCTTCATCTGTGTATTTTCTTTTACATCACTTTAAACCTGTCTTTTCTGTACATTCTTGTTTCTCTGACATGGCAATCACAGGAAACCACTGATTTTTATATTCCTTTATATTCCCTTATATTTTATATAAGTGGAATAACAGAGCACATGTACTGTATTTGAGTGGCTTTTTTTTTACCTAGCATAGTTCTCTTGAGATTAATCCATGTTAGTATGTATAAGAATAGTTAATTTAATTTCTGTGTTGTTATTTTACATTATACATACTTGACAATTAATCTATTAATTTATAATCTTTGTTTGTTCCACATTTTATATGAGAAATATCATGTGTACACACATCTTTGTGAGCATATAAACCTTACTCCTCTTATATAAATGTGAACTATGTCATATCATATAATACATGTCAGATAAATTTTGCTTTTTCCCAATATTGCTGATGATAGCTACTCAATAAACAGAATTCCAGGATATTCCAATTCACTTCAAAATTTAAAAATATATTGGCTGCTATGGCTTATATGAAGATGTCCCTCATATATTTATTGGTGTAGCCTTTCAGAACAGACAAGATCTAGGGGGTGTGATGCTAAGATCAAACTGTGTTATGCTGGGGTTAATGGTGCATGGTTACTAAATTTAGTCCACTGACTGGAAAGCACTGTGTGGTTTTGGATAGTGACAAGTTCTGTGCTAGGTATGAGAGATACCACTCAAAACTCAGGCCATTTGGAAGGGATAAAAGACAACGGCTTGTGCTTCGCCTGTTTGTTGCCATTGTGAGTTGTGCAGAGCCTCCTACCTGCCCTGCCACAGACTTGTATATAATTTCACTCTCCTCTGTCACTCTGCTCTGAAGCCCAACTACTTTGGATGAAATCTTATACACTGTAAGCTCTCGTTTTTTAACCGTGGGTGTTGATTACTTTGTCAGAGCAATGAGAAAAGTAACCAAGACATCAGCTCTAGAAATACACCCATTCATACTTTATTTTTTATTCTGTTTTATAAAAGCAAGAAAAGTTCATTCTTAGTTGTAAAGCAGAGCTTTTGAAGAAATCTGAAAAAGGAAATGTTGACGAATTCAGGACATTCCTGGGTATGTTTGGTAGACGTATGTGCATTAGATGGAAGAACTTGGAATAAGCTATGCCTCAATTGTGCCTTCCAGAGAGATATCAGGAAATAATACCTCTTAAATGCAAGAAAAGGCAATCTTAAAGCACATGGATATGTTAGAATCACTAATTCCATGTGACATTTTGAAAAGAGTATGCTGCCCAGTTGTCTGGTCAATTTCAATTTTACTGTGAATGTACAAAGATAACTTGTAGTTAATATCATTTACAACAAGTTGGCTTTAATAAAATGTAATTAAGCACCATAGGGACTGTGGGTTTTATCCAACCATATGAAGGTCAGAGTTCAAATGAGGGTTTTAGAAGAAAAAAATTTTTAAGCATAATGTATCTCTAACATAGACATGCTCTCCCTGTCTCCCTCTCTCTGTCTTTATTTTTTTTGTCTCTGTCACTGTCATTTTGTCTCTGTCTCTCTCTTTCTCTCTGTCTTTGTTTCTGTGTCTATGTCCCTGTCTCTGTCTCTGTCTTACTCTCTGTGAAACACACACACACACACACACACACACACACACACACACACACACACACACACAACACAAGAAATTGATGTAGAAAATGGACAGGCTCAGGTAAGTAATAATTTTGATGAAAGATTCAATGACTTACACACAGTATGTGTGGTTTTCTGCTCCACAGTAGAGCATAAACTGACTTTTGTACAGGTCACTACTCTTTGCTTTCCTTTGAGAAAACCTAATTTTAAAAGAAGCAAACATTCTCAGGCAACTGCAGATCTTTTCTTTTCATCATGAAATGTCTCTTCTAAGCAAAAGAATTTAAATGCCAAAAATATAATGTATCAGGTTGAAAGTATACATCTCCTAGGACATTCTTACTAAAGAATATTTTTATAAAGTAGAAAACCAATGATACAATTACATTGAGAATTTTATTAATTTGGCACAATTAACAACATGATAGATATGTAAAAGAAAGAAAAAAGGGTTAGCTTTACAACTCGATCATTTGAATTTGTTACTTGACTGTGAGGAAACTTCTATTATTCTAAGCAAGTGATCTAAACAAAACAAATATAAATAAATATAAAATATTGCAAACTTTGGGCACAGGGCATAACTTAAATATTCATATAAATACTGAAGCTATGTATTGCATGGGATTAATGAAAATGAAATTTTTATTTTTATTACATTATTAGGTTTACATTTAAAATCTTAAAAGCTTCATGTGTTCACAGTGGGGTTATTGAAGAGGGATTAGTTCACAGTACCATGATATTCAGCAGCAGATTAAACCACTGATGGATTTTTAGCTAACTGTGATGTTGGGAGGCAAAGCCTGGTGGATGAGGTGGGCCATGGGGGCGTGACCATGGGGGCGTGACCATGGGGGTGTGGCCATGTGGTGTGGGATTGTGGGCGTGGACATGGGGGTGTGGCCATATGGCCTCTACCAGAAGTGCTCTCCACTGCCAGCTGCCCTAGCAGGAGCTGTGTCTCCACTATGTGCCTCTGCCATGCCATCCTGGCCTGCAGCCAGCTGACTCCTCACTGAACCCTCTACACAGTGAGCCAGAATGAACCTTTCTTTTTTTCTTAAATTATAGGTGTCAAGTATTTTTGTCCCCACAGTGAGGAAAGTAACTAAGACATATATTGAATTCATAAAACAACAGAAAGTTAGAACAATGATTTCTATTATCTTAACAATACTTGCTAATTATTGTGCCTACATTTATTAGAACACAATTGGTTTCAATAACTACAATGAAAAGCAAATAAACTATTTACTGTTCAGTTATTTCATATTAAGGCGTGGGGACTCAGAACTAATCTGTTAACTTTCTACAGTGACTTACTGAACACAAATAAGGGCTACTGAGGATCAGTTCTTTTGTTTGTCCCATTTTCTTGATAAAAATACTGAGGCACAGATTTGTTAACCATCTTCTACAAAGTCATGCAACTACACAGTGAGCAGAATTAAGCTTACATTCTATCTGGGAGGTCTAGTTATGAATTACAAATTACATCATATAAATTGCTTCAGTAGTTTATTGTTGTACATAAATGTAAAGATTTATATCAGCATTTTTCCACTTAGAAGGAAGGTGTGGTGGGAAAATTTAGAATTTATATCAAGTCATTGTGAAATTTTAAAAACTGTCACTTCAGCAGTGAAAGTAAGGGTACAATCTAGATAGCTGGTTAGTGCGTCTTGAATTTAAACTTTTAAAATATATCTAATTAGCACAGCTGCATGACCAGGAATATGTCACTATATGTGAACTAGAATAAGGCACTTTCTCTATATTCACTTGAAATAATTCTTGATAAGCCATAAAGGTTAAACATTACTCTTTTTAACAATGCCTGTTCTCCCATTAAGCAGTGCCTTTCATAAAGGATTCCAAATTAGATTGAATTTAGCTGTGAACCCTCAGTGGAGATCAGTTCTCCCCTGATAAGTAAATCTTGGCCCTTCATTCAGGTGCCAATCTTCACTTTGAGTCCACATGTATTTTTCCTTTTCTTACAACACTGAGAAATTTTATGGCATAGCAAGAATACAGCGGCCAAATATGACTTGGTGGGTGTTCTTCACTTTATCCTTTCTCTTTTCATATAAGGTATGAAAAAAAAGACCACTTTCTTTATTTTTTTTTAGACGGACACTGACTGTGTAGTCCAGTTCGGCTGGTGCTCCAACTCCTGGAGCTCTCCCTCCCTCAACCTCAGTAGGGCTGGGATTACAGGTATGCCACCACTCCTGGCTTTCGATTCTTAAATAGGTTAAGATCATTGATATCTGCTACATGCCTATAATATGCAATGCTAGATATTACTGCATTAAATCTTTAAAACTTTTCTATTGTTTAGGTGTTAGAATTTATATTTTGCAGGAAAAAAAAACATGGCTGTAGGAAGGCTTTATTAAAAGTATCCCAAATCACAGATTATATAAAGCAGAACTACTTTATCTGCTAGTGGAATGAGGTAGGAAGAAAACACAAAGACATGGTATAAAAATAAAGTTGCTTATGAGACTTGGGGAGAGATCCTTGCTAAGATAGAGCTTTTCACAAGACAATTCACCTATTGCTCTTCATATTCTTATTTTTCTCACTTTTCTCTAAGGCTCACATAATTATCCTACATGAAAACTTTCTACATCCCATGCCAAATTAAATGTGGGAAGATGTTTATTAAAAATTATTTAAACAAAGTAAAAGCCAGATTTGAGATATGTTACATGTGAGGCTACAACCTGAAGTTTTATTTGAGAAGGAATTTTATGGGGAGAATGATATTACACTTCACAAAATCTGCACAAGACAATGACCTTTTCATTTTCTACATTTTAAGATCCCTTAAAAAGAGGAGGTGGAAGAGATCTTCAAATCAATTTAATCCTTTTTGTAGTCTGAACAGAAATTTAAATGGCCATTATTAATGTGACAATGGTTTCTAAAAAGAAAAAAGAATGAAAACAATGACATAAATTTTCAAATCATGCTAACAGGGGACCATGGTCAATGCATTGTGTATTATGTTCAAAGTACAAGATGCAGGTATTAAAATAAAAATTGAGGGGCTGGGGAGATGGCTCAGTGGAATAAATTCTTCCTTGGCAAGTGCAAGAGTCTGAGTTCAATTCCCAGTTCTGCAAAAAAATAAAATAAAATAAAATAAATAAAATAAAAATTGATGAAAACAGAAATCTTTCTTTCCAGTAAACAAAGAGAATTTAATAGTACAATTACTTAACTATCTCAACTAGCTGACATAAATGTCTTTTTTCTTCCTTATTTTCTCCTTTCCCTCATCCCAGTTTCTCTTTCATTTTGAACAACTTCACATTTCACAGTATTTATTTTACATTTTGGATCTTATTTATTCTTTCAGTTTCTCATAAGTGATTTATGTCACTTTTGAGTGTGGTCCTAAATTGCATCTATTTACCTATGAAAGTCTCAACTTTATCATTCTTTATGGCTGAGTAGTACTCCATTATATGAAAATACTACCTCTCTTTTATCCAGTCATCTGTTATGGACATTTGAGTTGTTTCCTAGATTAAACTATAATAAATTGTGCTACTATAAAGATGGGTGCACATTTATCACTGTGGTATGACTTTTTAAAATTATTCTTGGAAGATACCCAAAAGGGAAAAGAGTGGCTTCAAATGGTACCTCTCATCCTAGTTGTTCATGGACTCTCCACAGATTTCCAGTGGTTTTACCAGTCTATTATCCCACCAACATAACATTGACAAAAAGTAAACAGATCTGAAGATCATTAGAAGAGAACAGAAAATGCAAACACAACCTTAAACTCACTTAGCCACTTTATCTTTGACAAAGGGGCCAAATATGTTTACTGAAAAAAGCATAGCCTCTTTAATAAATGATGCTGGAAAAAAAACTGGACTGCTACAGGCTGAGGACTAAAGCTAGACCCTTGTCTCTCGTTGTGTTCTACACTAAAATCAACATGTATCAAAGACCTATACATTAAAGCAGAAACACTAAATGTACTAGAAAGAAATCAAGTTTGAAGTTTACTAGAAGAAAAAAAATATGTAGAAATCTTAAAGACATAGGTGTAGGTGAACACTTCATAAAGAATGCCCAAACTGAACAGTGAACACTACAGAGAATAAACAAATGGGATCTCACCTTATTACCAGCTTTTTCACAGCAAAGAACATCATCAACATAGTGAATAAACAATCCATAGAATGGAAAACTTAGACAGCTGTCCCTCAAAAAACTTATATCAAAAACCTTGAAAGAGTTAAAAAAATAAGGCCACCAAGACTGAAAGGTCCAATCCAAAAATGGGCATCTGCGATGCATGCACACTTCTCAGAGGCATAAATACAAAGAGCAAATAAAAATATGAAAAAAAAATTAACGTCACTCATCATACAAGAAATACAAATTAAAACAACACTGAGATACCAGAATGGCTGTCTTCAACAGATCAACCAACAACAAATGCTGGAGGGGCTGTGGGGGAAAAAGGAATCCTTTTCAAGTGTGACTGTATTTGGAGACAGAACTTTACAGAGGTAGCTTTGGTTAAGTGAATTCATGAGCTTGAGTTCCTCATCTGCTGTTCCTTTCTAAGAAGAGGGACAGAAACCAGCTGTTTGCATACATGTTATTGGAGTAAAGAGTGAGAGGGTGATTGGTCATCAGCAGGCTAAGAAGAAAGGCTATGAGAGCCCATTGTTATGACTGAACCTTGATTTTGAAATTTAACCTCCAGAATGACAAATTTGTATTCTTCAAAGCCCACACCTGCAGCGTCTACAGGAAGATTTAGAAAACAAGATGACTCCCTCATGTTCCTAAAGCTAGGACCATGATCTTTATAAAAATGAAAACTTTAGAGTTTTTAAACTAATAGCAAACAAAATTAATGACATTGGACACATTGTATACCACATCTCATGCTCAGTGTTTATACATTATTTGTCTTTCTGTGTTATTTTATCTTTTAAAATACCATCAGTGAGTAGTCTAATCATCACTTTTAGAATAAAGTTCAAATGCAGTAACACATGCTTTACTTTAACATCTATATTTTATATTTCAAACGAGTGTAGCACACTGCATTACAGACCTAGAAAAATAATAAAAATGTAGCATTACATCTCCTGATCATCTCTCTAGTCACACTCCTACAGTCCCATAGTAGAAAATCTGAGCCAGGGATATAGCTCACTGGTACAATGCCTGCTTTGCAAGTGGAAGGCCCTGAGTTCAATTTCCCAATGCAGAAAAAAAAAATTGATCCTGCTTTTGATTTTCATTAGATATACACAGGTAGAGAAGACAAATAAATGAGGGTGCGTATGATGCTTGTGTTGGAAGGGATGCGATGAAAGCTACCCTGCCAGCCAGGAGGTCACTTCCCACTGCAGCCAAATGCTTTTAAATATATACCTGCCCCACACAATCTTTTGGCTTGAACTATCTAATTATGAAATATAAGAAAAAATAGATAATGTAGATGAGAAAGATATAACTTAGTAATATATACACAACTTCAACTTTTCTTGTCAAGAATTAGAATATTACTTTGCCTCAGCTGTTTTTTAGAAAATTAACAAATGCTGTCATTGTATAATTGTACATTATTTCCTTGCTCTATACTATATATATATATATATATATAATTATTGTATTTTTGTATTTGGTTATTACAGGGTCTCACTACAAATCTCAGACACATGGTAATCCTTCTGTGTTCAACCTCCCCTGCTCTGGGATTATAGGTGTGTGTCACTACACCTGGATTCTAGCCAGCTCAGCCTGCTCTGTGGGAGGTTGCTGTGGTACATGGTGCTGGGGATCGAACCATGGCTCCTGTGCTTGCCCAAGCAGCCACTTTAGTCTCCTGAGCTATCTCATTGTTCCCTGTAGTTTTACATACTATTTCACAGTTATAGGCAAGTTTTATGTAAACCACTATATGTGTGCTTTATTCTTAAAATTTTAGTGCAAAGAAAGGGTTGCTATGCTCGTTTTATAATATTACATACTAGCCGGGCGTGGTGGCGCATGCCTATAATCCCAGCACTCGGGAGGCTGAGGCAGGAGGATTGTTGTGAGTTCGAGACCAGCCTGAGCTACAAAGTGAGCTTAAGGCCAGCCTGAACTGTATAGTGAGACCCTGTCTCAAAAAGACAAAAAAAAAAATATATATAATATTACATACTGAAAATAATTTTTAAGGTTTAATTAGATTAGTTCATGAAGATATCGTTTATTCACTTGTGCATTAGAAAATTCATATACATATGAAGTCTCTGCTTTTTAATGGCCATAGGTGATTGCTGTATTTGGAGAGTATGAAGAATGCTGCTGCAGGCATCTAAAGTCATATTCACATCTCTCCATGCACACACATGACTTCTCTTAGGAGCATAAGGAATAATTCACAAAAATTCATTTGCCATTTGATTTTGTCCATTGCTAATAAATTTTATGAGCAATTATTTAATTTCACTGACATTTATGTTTTTAATACATTTTAAAATTTTATTTGCATGTGTTTGCAGAATGTAATGATTAGAGTCATTGTGGGGAACTGGTGAATGTACGTCACACCTCTCACTTCTACTTTTTCCTTTTTCCCTCCAACTCTACCCTGTATTTTACCAACACCAGGTTCACTTATTTGTCTTACATGTCCTTACAAAGTTAATTCTCACACATACAGATTCATAACCAGACTCAACTGCCAAAATCAAATAAAATAATGAGCCAAGTTTAGTACATAGGGTACACTTAAAGAAGAAGAAAAGGAGCAATATGAAACAGAGGAAAGAATAAAGATAAAGCAAAATCTTATAATACACTGGTGAAGAAGAAATGAGAAAAGTAAGCAAAAACATGACAAAACAAAGAAATGGAAGAGCTAAAATCACAGCACACACACACACACATACACACACACACACACACACACACACACCACTACCACTACCACCACCACCAATGCCAATGCCAATGTCACCACCAACAAAAGGAAGAAAAGAATGAAAGAAGCTTCTCTGTGATTTTGAACATGTGATTTTCTTCTGGGTCAGTTCTGAAGCAGTCTTCAAGCCCAGACATGTCGCTGCTCACAGTTGTAGGTAAAAGAAGCAATCAGATCCCTGAGCCATCCTGGAATAAGACACCATCAGGAGGCTAATTCTCAAATCAAAAGTAATTCAGGCTGAGTCCCAAGGTTGGGCCTGCGGCCTTGAATTTAAGCCTCTCGGGGCCTCGTGCCAGTCTAACAGTGGTGCCCTGACCCCTGCTGTCTCCAGGGCTGTCTCTCCCTCAGTCACTGTGGGAATGAAGCACAGGAGCTCTGAAGTGAAGACTTCCTGTGAAGCTCTAAGTTCACACAATCAACCAGTCCCTGGAAAGGCGTCCGAATAAGAACTGCCTCCAGGGTTATGGCAGGTGCCGTGCTGGAATCACACACCAGCTGTTGAAGACGCAGCACCTGGTGTTCTTTTCCACCACTGAATTTCTCCTTAAATCCCTCTCCAGCCCCCCATTTCCACCTTGCATCTGTGGATGTGGTCTTACTTTCTCTCAAAACATGAAGTGGGAGCTGGGGAGAATGTGCGGATTGTCCTTCCCTTTCCAGCATTGTCTTCCATCTTTGCAATTTTTCTACAAGTTTTAATGTTTTTTTGAAGACCTTCCTTGTTCCTGAGGACCAGCTTTCCCCCTTTTTCCCCCATTGCTTATTTTCCTGGGTCTGTATTCTGATTCTCAGGAGTCTGAGTTGCTGTTGCTCACTATGCAGCCGTTTTCTCCATTATCACTGGTAAATGTAGGTTGGCAATGACGCAGGATCACTGTCATTCCTTTTTTAAAAATTTTATTTTAAAGAGTAAAAAGAAATGGTAGAAATAAATACAGAAACATAATAACAAAAAACAGTACAAATGGTACAAAATTTCAAAACAAGAGCACAGATTTGACAATAGTTGCTTTAATGCACCTTTTTAATGTCAAATCTGTTACTCAGATTAAAAGATATAGGTATGCATTATATAACCACTATGGAAATCAGTGCAGACACTCCTCAGAAAGCTAGGATTGGAGGTTTCATTCAACCCAGCTATTCCCCTTCTGGGTAATTTTCCAAAAGAACTGAAAACATCACACCATAGTGACATACATGCCACCATGTTTTCCATTCCTTTTAATGTCAAATAAATTCCAAATTGACTGGACCAATTTGATGGTGTTCTAGAGTTCTACCCCTTCCACATTCTTATCATATTCAATCAATATATATATATATGTATTTTTTTTCTTTCCATTTGATGTGATATCATTGTCATTCCAATTTTTATTTCCTTTACTGTTAATGATACTGTCAACTTTTCATGTTGGCTGGTCCACTGATAAACTCCTTGGATGTTACTGTTCATGTCTCCTATTCACTTCTTGGCCTGACTATTCATACACATTTTAAGAAGCGCTCTACATTGGTGCCATTTCTAGTTGAGTGTGCATATTCTCCCATCTTAGAATTTGCTTTGAGCTCTATGGTATCTTTTGATAAATAGAAATGTATTAATTTGAATGCACTATAATTTATCCTAACTGAAATCACAAAATATTATCTGTCTACTTTTTAGAATCCTTGTTGGCTTTGAAGTTCCTTTCAAATCTACAACCCACCTAGAATTAACTATGCCTAACTTAAATAATATTTGTCAAGTCCTATTTTATTCTGTATGAATAATATGTTACCCAGGAGTAAAATAAGCTTAATTTTCTCTCTCCTGTTGAATGTTGTCATAAATCATGTGTCAATGTATTTGTGCTTAGTTACTTCTTTCAGTGTATCTGTCCCACTTTCTATCAGAATTTCACTGCTACAACTGTTAATTCTAAAGGCCCACTGTAAAACACAGTTCTATTTCATTTCCTTCTTCAAAACTTCCACTCTAGCTTTCATTTTCATATTTATGAATATGTTTTAACCTTTTTCCAAGTTAAATTTTAATAACTTTGGATCTCTTTGTGGATAATTTGTCTTTGATGTCTTTCCTTGTAATAGAAGCCATAAGTTTTGTTGTACTTATTCTTGGATAGTGATATTTCTAATATAGTTATAAATGGCTAACTTCATTTTCTAAATTCTTATGTTTGTATTATAGAGGAAATCATATACTTTGTACACTGATGTTATCCAGAGACAAGGCTAAAATCATTTTATTATAACTTTAATTGTATGTAACTATTCTTGTGCTTTCCATTAGACAATCATGTGTCAAATTACTATTTTTCTTTTCATTCTAGTTTTCCTTTTGTACTTACTATCTTAGTTCACTTGTCTAATATGGTAATTGAAATGAAATAGTGACAGTGGTCATTACACATTGTCCTTCTTAAAATTAAAAGAGTAAGCTGGTATTTATGGCAATTTTTCTCCTTTTCTTAGCATATAGTTTTTATTTTTTACTGAAATTCTTACTGTTACTTTTAAACGTATCTTATAAATCATCTTAAATGTGGTATAACAATTAAAAATTCAAATACCATACTCCAAACATCTATATATCTAGTCCTGTTTTTTATTGTATCTCTCATACTGTTCATGTCCTCTTTCATTTCAAAGGTGCTTATTTTTTTTGGATGTCATACTTTCAAGAGTGTTTATTTAATACATAATTTGATAAATATGATTATGTCTTTATCCATATAACTTTTGTTTATGTTTCTGAGTAAAGGAAATGAGAATAGAACATCATTATTACTGTGATCCAATTTGAAGGAATGAATCCATCTACAGTTCAGTTGCAGGTGACTATTTGCTTTCAGATTATTCTTACAATGAGAGCGCACTCTCTATGGCCCCACACAAAGTGACCCATATCGCCATTCTCTTTGCTTACTAATCCTTGAAATCTTTAGTCTCACTGGAAAATGTACCAATGATAAAGTGGCTAACTTGTCTCCTTTTCCTCTTCACAGTTCTTTTTTCCTTTGACTAGTTTCTTTCCATCTCACGGTATTATAGCTTGTGTCCTGTGGTCCCCTTAATGTAGTCATAGGGCAGATTTCCAGAGTTTGTGATTAACTCATGATCTACTGGGCCTATGGGTATGAATGTTTCTGGGATTCTGTGTGAGTGCTACACCTGGCCTGGGGCGGAGAGCCTGAATGCAATGCAAGGGAGACAGACTTGCCCCCTGTAGCCTATTATTTCTAATCCTCCCTTTGTTTCTCTGCTCTTTGCCACTGCCATGAAAGGTAGCTCTCTGCCATGTGCCGCCTTGTCTTGGAGCCAGATGAGTGTGGACTGAAACCTCCAGTAATTGTGAGCTCAATAAACCTTTCCTTTCTTCTTCTTCTTTTTTTTATATTTAGTACAGGTTCTCCAGGGTCTCATTACACAGCTCAGACTCATAGTGATCCTTCTGTTGTTGGCCTCCCTAACACTGGGATTATAGGCACGCACCACCATGCTGAGTCTGCCTTCATTTTGGATATTGGGCTTTTCTCCAATGAGAAAAGAGTAACTGACACACAGGATCTACTGTAATTCTTAAATTTTATTTACTATTTCGGGTTATTTTTCTAGGGAGCAAGTATGACATTTACACAAGGGGGTCTGATTTATTTCACTTTGAAAATGGTCTCTAATTGTATCCATTTACCTATAAAAGCATCCAGCTTATTTTTTCTACAGTTGTGTAGAAAACTCCATTGTATAGTTGAAAGAAATGCTGATTTCTACTGGTCTATTGAAAGTAACAGTTAATGGTTTTTTTCTCTTCTTTTTAATTTTTTTGACCAATTTTGTATGCTTATATCTGGTAACTTGTATGATTTTTGAAGACAACATTTTCTACCTTGAAAATGTAGAAATTCATGAGTTTATGATAATCATATACTTAATAGCTAATTAATTAAAGATCATAGTTTAAAGTTGAATTACTGCTTTTGAAAAAAGGCTAAGTGACAGTGAGTAAAGAAAGAGTAATAAAATCTAGAAATAAGTATTTTTAAAGTATCACAGAAAAGTTTGGATCACACAGGAATTATTCACAAATGCTAAATCTAAGCCAAAACTTTGGCAAGGAATATGGTATTTATCTGGTCTTAAAATACCTATTGATTATTAGTTGAAAGAATGTAGTTATTACACAGTGGTTTCACATGACGAAACTTAGAAAATAATGGTGTCACCAATGAAAGATCTAGATAGGAATCTATGCAACTGGAAATGTGATACCCCGAGGAAAAAACTTAAGCCAATAAACTCATATTCTGACAAAAATTAGGAAGTATTAGAAAAAGAAAATTGAATCAGAATGTTTATTTAAAATTGGGCATTATTCTATTATTCAAAATTTATCTCCCAAGTAAGCACTAAGTTAACTTGATCTTGCCTATTTGATAAAATCAGAGAGCATCAGGGATACTCAGGGCAGTATAGCTGTTGATGAAACCTTTGTGACATAATAAATAAAGTCTTTTAAACTGTACATCTTAGGGCCGGCAAGATAGCTCAGCAGACCAAAGAGCCTGCTTTGACAGTCGTGGAGACCAGGGTTGATCCCTGGTGCTGGTCACACATACCTGTAATCCCATTGCTGGAGAAGCTGAAAACAGGAGGATCATGACAAGTCTGAGATGGATAGTGAGACCCTATACCAAATACATGCATTAAAAAAATTTACTGTTCTAAGTGATGCTTTTTCTTTTGCTGCTGGAACAAAATACCTGACACCCCAAATTAAGGAAGGGAAGGTTTATTTAGTGCACAAGTTTGTGGAGGTCTCAGTCAATATTCTGCAGGCTCCAAGGTGGATGGGAACATGGCAGAGGGCAGTAGTTAATGGCAGCAGAAAACAGTAAGAGAGCAAGAGCAAAAGGGAGGAGCAGTGGCAACAATGGCTACTGAAAGCAAATCTGTCTCCCTTATGTTGCATTCAGTTATCTGCCCCAGGTTGCATGTAGCACTCACGCTTATAATCCCAGCAGCACTCACACCCATAATCCTAGCACTGGATCATGAATTAATCACAAAACTCTAGAAGTGCACCCTATGACTGCATGAGGCTTTGCGGGGACAGCTGGACACGAACCATAACAGAAATTAATTTCAATAGTTGAGTTTAGAGAAGATACTATGTTGGTGTGGTAAATGCTATAAAAGACAGTTGCAGTTCAAGTGAAAGAAATATTATGGTGTCAATCTTAATATGTTAAAATGAGCCACTATTGAGAAATAGAGATAATGTAATATCTCATTTACATATTTCAGAAAAATTAGAAAAATCTTAGCATGAATGTATGCAAAAGGTAAAGATTTATAGTAGCTAAATGGGTGCAAAATTTTACATGTACTGAATAGTTTTATTAATCAAAATTTCTAAGGTTAGAATTATTTCATTTTATTTTTTCCTTAAATGATTGAAAAAATGAAGCTTATTTTCTCCATGACCCTATAATAATCAGTAAACACCCTTTGTGAAAAAGCATATTCACACCTTTTGCATTTTTTTGAGCTCTGTTGTTTCCAAGATTTTGTTTTTTGAGATAGAGTCTCATTGTGCAGTTCAGACTGGCCTTGTGCTTATTTTACGTAGCCCACATGCTGCTCTCAAACTCACAGAGATCCTCCTGTCTCAGCCTCCTGAGTGCTGGGATTACAGGTGTGTGCTACTATTTTTGGAATTCTAAAGAGTTTGACTGAAAATAAATACCTTTTTGAGAAATGTTTCAATTCAACAGATAGTTCAAATTACTCAATATTCCATTACTAGAATGGTAGTTAATTTCACCTTTTAATCATATAAATACTAATGAAAACTTCAAGCGCAGAGAAAAAAAAATACCCAGAAATAATGTGATGACATTTTGCACAAATTGCAAGCCCCAAGCCAGAGCTTTCAGAAAATGAATCATAAGAATAGTATTAATGACCGTTTCGGGCCCCAGGGTCTGGTCAGAAGAGTATTTTTGTGGGAAGAACTTGGAAAGTTATCTCTTCCTTTCAGATTTTCCTTCCTTTCTTTGCTTGTTAGTTGCAATGATTTGAAAAGCTTTCTTTCACTGGGGCCCTTGCACCTGCCACGTGTGTATTTGTCTGTGCTGAACATGGCTTGGAAGTTTCGAAAGTGTGAGTCAGAAGAAATCTCTCCTCTTTTAAATTCTGAGTGTCCAGTATTTTGTCCTTGAGAGCCAAGTGACAAGGACACTGCCCAGTTTTTCAAATCCATGGACTTGATAAACATTATTTTTAATGTTTCTTAGGAATATTTGAAATTACTTTTACAATTTTTACTGTAGTCTTTCCAGATGTAGCAATGATCTTTATTTTCTTACAGAACTATACACTTAAGATTCAAGTGAAAAAACTCTGCATTAACAGTAGATGTACCTATTTATGGGGCTACATTTCATGTAAATGTGATGCTATGTCATTCAAAATTTTCTTTCTTTGCATTACTTTTATTATATTTATTCAGTTGCATGTTTAATATACATTTACCTGTATTATACCTTTGTATATCATAATTAATTACATATATATATATATATATATATATATATATATATATATATATATATATATATATATATTTCTTCATTAGAGACAAGGTTTATTTGTCTTCTTTAAAGACCAAGAATGTAGAGTGTTTCCTGTGAGGGTATGGATAATTTCTTTGGTACGTGTAAAGCTCACCCTCATTTTTGCTTGATAATTCCAAATTACACTCCAGTGTGCTTCCACTGTAAGGCATCTCTTTCAGCATTATGTAAGATCTACTGTTGCACTGGTACAGCTTGGTGCTATTAGATTTTAAATGTTTGCCTATTTGATAGTTATTAAATGGCATTTTAGGATTGCTTGATTTGCATTTCTTTGATAACTAATGAAGTTTGAGCATCTGTTCAATATTTACTTTCTATTCAAATTCTGAGGTTTACTGCTTTTATCTTTGCTTATTTTTATTTTGATTGCTTTTGTCCTATTAATAAAGATCTTTTACATTTTGTGGAGAGGATATTACTTCAAATGTATGTGCATAGAAAATAACATTACAGTGCTATGTCCTGTGCTTTTGTTTGATAGTACTATTTCTCAATCAGAAAATTTACATTTCATTGAAAGAAAATTTATCCTGTGAATGATAAGGTGTAATGTTTTTCTTATTTAAGAAATATGCAATAAAATTATGAATAAATTCTACAGGCACACTAATGCTTTGCTTTTCACATTTAGATTTTTACTTTGTGATATTTCATACAGTGGGTGCAGTAACAGTGCTTTTTTCCCCTTCTTAGAGGTACTGGCTATGATAACAGGTCGTATGCAGTTCATCCCCAATTTACAATGGTGAGATTTTTTAAAAATTATTTTTAACTTATTCATGGTGAAGAACCAATGCATTTCAGCAAAGATGGCAGTTTAATGTTGAACCTTGGTGCTTTCCTGAGCTGCTGGATTCTAAGAGATGACTCTCGAATAGCATGTCTGCTGCACTGTGTAGAAAGTTGGGCATAGAGCCGGGCGTGGTGGCGCACGCCTGTAATCCCAGCACTCGGGAGGCTGAGGCAGGAGGATTGGTATGAGTTCGAGACCAGCCTGAGCTACAAAGTGAGCTTAAGGCCAGCCTGAACTGCATAGTGAGACCCTGTCTCAAAAAGACAAAAAAAAAAAAAAAAAAAAAGAAAGTTGGGCATAAGCTGGGCGTGGTGGCGCATGCCTGTAATCCCAGCACTCGGGAGGCTGAGGCAGGTGGATTGTTGTGAGTTCGAGACCAGCCTGAGCTACAAAGTGAGCTCAAGGCCAGCCTGAACTGCATAGTGAGACCCTGTCTCAAAAACACAAAAAAAAAAAAAAAAAAAGAAAGAAAGTTGGGCATGGAAGAGGGGGAATGACCCATTGTCACTGTGGGGCCTGACTGAGCTCTGATGTTTAGCTGTTTAACTGTGCTAAGTGCATTTTTGAGCTAAGCTATTTTCAACTTCTGCTTTGTTTCTTGAAGTATAATTTCATCCAGAGTCCAGGAGTATCTATATTTAGTCTACCTTTGCCTTCTGATTTGTTGTGCTAGTGTGTTTCTTGTTTATTTTTTATACCGGTGGTTGGTTATGCTCCTGAATGTTACACACTTTTCATGAGTTTACTAGTCTAACCCTAAAGACTTAATGTTCTTTCAGAATTACACACTCTTATTGTGTCTACCACATTGCCTTAACATAAACAGTCTGTTTATAGCAGTGAAATATCTTGTAGCTAAATCTTGAAAACATTCCAAATGCCCATCAACTGAGGAATGGATAAAAAAATGTGGTGATTTTAGACAATCGAGTATGATTTAGCTATAAAGAAAGATAAATGCAAGGTTTTTAAAGGGAAATAAATTAGACCCCCATGTGTAAATGTTATATTGTCTCATTAGTGTAAGACCCTGAAAGGGTAAACAAAATCTGAAAAATACAATAGATACTGTGAAAGGGAAAGAAACTGATCAAAAGGAATAGGGGAAAGGACAAAAGAAAGAAATAAGAAGAAAAGAAATATCTATTTAACTATGTATCTATTAGCTAAAATAATTACTACCAATTTCTATTGGTTTATTTAAAGGAATACTTAATGCCTAATTATTTGATCAATTTTGCTTGACTGTATCTGGTAATCTGAACCACTACTTTGCAGATAACAACATGCAATATATGAGCCACTGTTAATTTTTATCATCTCACTTTGAAATTTTGCATAGTTTTTATTTTTAAAAATTCTATTTAAATTTATTTTAAAAAGTCTGATTCTCATACACACCACTTGTCTGCAGTACTCATTGTAATGGCCCATGGTCCCAGGCTGATCTAGTAGCTCCCATGTTGACTTTTGTGGTTCCTATTGTAAACACTGTAGGCTTGTGCATATCCTTGTGCAACAGTGTTTTGATTTTTCAGTGTGTGGAGGAATACTTGGAAAGTCTTCTTAAAATACATGGCTCTTGCTGGCTACTTTGGCTTTACCATGCATAAGGGAACAAGGATATATAGTAAGGTTATATAGTCTGATAGTGTCTTTTTAAAATACTGTTATACTTCAAAATGAATGAATCTTACCACAAGGTGATTCTATTTCCACTCTCATGCTTTGTGCTTTGGTATCAGATATTTTGTTTCTGTTTGAGGTAACCCCTGTCTTCCATTCCTCTATTTTTATTTTTCCTACTGGAAAATTTTAAAAGTTTAATACTATAGTACTATTAATGAAAGTAAATGTCTGTTACAAATAAATGAATAAATAAGAACAGAAAATTTTACTTAATAAGTGCTCTTTCTTTTACTCTCCTTTTTTTTTCCTTCAAGGGTGATTTAGGCTCAGGTCCATGTCAGACTTTTCCAGTCTACCAGTACTGACTGTCCAGCTTGATGGTGACTTCCATACCCTTCCATACCCTTTTTCTTGGAACCAGTCTATATTCCTTAACTCTACCATAAAAATGACTGTATGATGGAAATTAAATAACAGGTGATCTAACAACTCTAGAGAACTTATGTCTAAGTTTAATATGCCAATATGTTCACTTGTCCTCTTTTGGATCTACAGATCACCTGATTTTTCTCTGTTTCTATGCATAATGGAGAAAGAAAAATATTTGTTTTTAATTCCGTTACTTGCAAGGAAACCAATCTAGTTGTAAAAGCCCTACCAGTGTGACATACATAACTATAATTATTAGTACTGAAGGAGAGACATCTGTCTATGCAACACCTACTCTAGTTCTACCAGACTTTAGATGGAGACAGAAAACCGTATTGCAATGTTGTACCTCTACTCTTGATTTTTTTTTTTTTTTGTTTAGGACTGTTTTAATTATTCTAGGTATTTGTGTTTCCATGTCAATTTTAGGATTTTTAAAAAATTCTGTACAGATTGACACTGGTATTTTGATAATATGGCATTGAATCTGGAGATTACTTTTAACATGCATGTTTTAAGAAAATTAAATGTGCAAATTTTGAAAGTGAAAAGTCTTTTTCCATTTCTAGTGTTAATTTTAGTTCTTGTGTTCTGAAATTTACATTTATACATTTTCCAACTCTATGACTGAATTGATGGCTAGGTTTTGTGAAGACACTGTAAATGGAATTGTTTTCCTGATTTCTTTCTCAGTCTAGCCTAATCTATTATTGATGTAAAGAAAGTCTACTGATTTTACATCAGATTTATATTCTGAAATGTTACTGAATTTGTTATGTAGAACAGAGAAAAGATCTTTCAGTGGATCTTCATGGTCTTCTAGGAATGGGATGATATAATCTGAAAACAAGGCTGACTAACTTGATTGTTTATTTTTTCCATATTCATTTCCCTTTTGTCACTTTACCTTGCCAGTTGCTCATGCTAAAGTTTTTTTCCATGTCTCAGAAATTTAATTGATTAATTAATTTTATTTCAAAAAGTGCAATGAGACAGCCTCCAAACAAATTGATAGAGAGTTACAACAGTTAATACATTGCATATTGTTGTCTTTGTAATAGTCCTTCATAGCACAGGATGCAGACATGATATCCTGTCCAAACACTATTAGTACAAATCTTTCTTCTTATTGAATTAAGAGAAAGTAGCTATATATCTATTCTATTTTGCATATGCAGATACAAAATGATCCTTCATTTGTATCATCATTTTCTTCAGTTTTGTCAGAGATGGGTATTACGTTACCATCCAAATACTGTAGGTGCATGAATTCAACAAAATATTCCAATATAGTCCAGTAGTCCACAACAGTAGTGGGTTATACATGGGACTGGCAATGTCAGAATGTAATGACTTGAGCCTTCCACAGCTTAGCATATTAACATGGCTTTGTTTTTCATGCCTCATTTCTATACTTTTCTGCTGGATGGATAAGACCAAGATAAAGCAAGACTTATCTAACAAGAAATGTAACTGTTGTATCTGAAGAGGTCAGTCAAGTCCCCTCAGAACTTATCCCAAAACCCTGCACAGCACTTTGTAGATCCTTTGTCAGTGTCAGCCTTGTGAATGAGTCACGGCCATTGCCTGAACAATTTTCTCTCTGTGAAATCCCGAGAGAATGTTTTCTCTCCATGTGACTCTCTTGAGGCACAGAATACATTACTGGTCACATTCTGCTGTGGTCCCATAATCTCCTTGATGAGAAAATTAAGAATGCAACTGAGTTACATGATGTTATAGGACAAGTTCTCCTGTGTTCTGAGTTCTCACTGACCTTGATAGTGAAGTTAAACCCACCTGCATATGTTGTAGGGCAATAATAAGCTTCTCTTCTGTAGAGTTAACAACCTAAATTTGCAGACCAAAAATTAGAGAAAAAGAAGATGTGCAAGTTCAGCCAATATTTTGTCCCTAGCTTTTTAAGGTCAGTGAAGACTCATGCTAAAGTTTTAAGAAATATATTAAATAGGAGAGGTGAGAGCAGACATACTAGCCTTTATTCAGATTTTGGAGGAAATACTTTCAGTTTTCTCTTAATCAAAATGATTTTGGCTGTAAATTTGTCACAGTACACAATTTAAAGTTTGTTATAATATCGTAGCAATAAAACAGGATGGTACAAGCACAAAAGTAGATGTTCCCACTAACGGAAAGAAGCAGCTACACCACCTGATTCTAGACAAAGGAGGTAAAAATGCATATTGGAGAGAAGACATCCTTTTCAGCAAAGGATTCTTGGAAAACTGGATATCCACATGTAGAAGATGGAAATTAGATCTTTATCTCTTGCTGAACAAATGTCAAGTCAATATTTATGAAAGGCCAATGTATAAGAGCTAAAAGCTTGAAAAAGCAAATTAAACAGAGGAAAACAATGGAATCCATAATAACAAGTCATGACTTTGCAAATAGGGTTAGAATAGCACAGAAAATAATGGCAATTATCAAGAAATGATAATGGATCAATAAATAATCCCTCTGTAGAGCAAGAAAAACCATCAATACAGTGTAAGAATAATCTACAGAATGGGAGAAAGGTTTACTAGCTGTACTTCTGACAGAAACGTAATATCTAAGATTTATAAAGAACTAAAAAAGCTTAACATCAAATATTCAAATAAAAAGTTAATAAATAAATATGTCACAGTGTTTAACGGATAATCCTTAATTAAGACACACCATTGGGCAGTAAGTATGTGAAAAATTGCTCCACATTATTACAGGTTAGATATAGAATTGTACCCATTCATCTCATGTTCAGAATTAGGGCTTCAATGGAATGGCTGGGATCTAGGGGTGAGATTGGGATGGCATATTATCATTTCTGCCTCTTTCCATCTAATTCTGCCTGAAGGCTGCACAGATAGGAGCAATTTTCCTCTGCCTAGAATTTTCTATACTGCAACTTCTGTGTTTGAGTTGGTTAACCATGGACTGAACAAACAGCAACTGTAAGCCAAAATAGACTTCTCTGTTAAATTGGGAGTACTGGGTGTTTTCTCTCTGCAATTAGACAGTGACTAATAAAGAAACAATTTTACTATAAGTGATATCATTGCTATGACTACACCTAAGCATGTGGTTCAGAAGCCTTTGGAATGAAATTCCTTGAGGAGTTTGGAAAAGTTCGGAGATGTTTGCTAAAAAAAGTCTTACAATGCTGAAAGGATCATACAACAGATGGATGGGAAAATCAGGTTGTTAATCAGAAGACAAGAATGCTGCTGGGATTTCTGGTAGAAACAGTTAATCTTGAAGTTTCAGTTGAGAATAAGAATTATGTTGATAACTAAACTAAAGGCCAGGTATATTACTTGGGTTTCCTTTTAGGTCATGTCCTAAGATATTGTGAAAATTTAAAGGTGGAAGAATACTTTGATGAAAAACTCTCAATGAAGTCCAGTGCTCCAACTGTAGAAGAAGTACTGATGGCTTCTTTTATCCAGATCTACAGTGAAAATAAATTAACCAAATGATCTGAACAATTTGCAGGATTTCCAGAAAGGTTCCTATTAAATTGGGGTGAAAAGACAACTTGGTTGGTGAAAATATTGGCATAAAAATGAATCTAAGTACTTGGTACCAGGACAAATAGGAAAAAAATGGCTCTCTGAGACCATAAGACTCCACCAAACACAAACTCAAGCATCCAAAAGACTGAGTTTTTCATCTGAGATCTGAGTATTAGGGATGTTACTCATTTGGGGCCACCAAGGGACTTGCATCCCCAAATCACTCATCCTCACACTCAGAAGCCACTGCAGCTCTGGCTCAAGGAGGCCAAGTTACTGCATATGGTTGGGTTTCCTCAACCAAGTGAAAGTAGATTCATAGTTGAAGCCAGCTATTTCATTTCATGGTATATCATACATCCAAAGCAAATAAGGTCATCATTCTATAGTGATACCTGCAAACTCACCTTCATTATAGAATATCTAATAGCAGAGATGTAGATTACACCTAGTTGCCCAACAACAGGCGAGAAGATAAAGAAAATACTGTACAATGGTTCCAGCATAAATCCTGAGGACATTTGACTGACTTATCAGATACAAAAGTTGCATTTCTTGTTATATAGGTCTTGCTTTATCTTGGTCTTAATCATCCAGCAGAAAAGTATAAAAATGAGGTATAAATAGTAAATCCTTATTAATATGCTGAGCTGTAAAAGGCTCAAGTCAACAACTTCTGACATTGCCAGTCCTGTGGGTAACACACTACTCTTATAAACTATTGGACTATATTCGATTATTTTGCTGAATTCAAGTAGATGCAATCTTTAGACTGGTTTCAAATAGGAAAAGGTCCTTTAAAGACTTATCCAAACACAGCTTCTCTAACTGTAGTGGAGTGTCCATCTAGAAAAATCAAAAAGAAAATGGGGTTATGTTTGAAGCCATGAAGCTTGGAAATCAATCAAATATATGTAGGTGGGTCTTGGTTCAGGGCCTAAAACAAATAAGCTGCTATCAGTTGCTCAGCAACCTAGTATCCTGCGTTACTTGCTTCACGAAAGTGTAAATAAAGAACAGTTTTATTTCATTTTATTTTATTTTATTGTTGTTTTATGTGAAACCAGGGATTGAACTCAGAGCCTTGAGCTTGCCAGGCAAACATTTATTCTACTGAGCCATCTCCCTGCCCCCTAAAGGAGTTTTGTCATGGAAAAAAACAGGAGGGATAAAAAATATATATGTATACACAGAGAGTTAGGATAGGACTAGCCAGATAGCTCAGGGGACTAAAGCACCTGCTTAGGTAGAGCTGTGCTGGCCCTGCCCCTGGGGTGCACTGAGACAACCATTGAGACTGGGTGTGGTGGTGTACTCCTGGAATCCTAGCACCTGAGGGCTGAAAACGAGAGGATCACTATGACTCTGATCTGTGTAGTGGGACCATGTAGACCATGTAGACCTGGTCCTAAATACAGTAAAAAAGAAAAAAGGCAGAAAGAAAGAGAAAGGCTAGATATATAGCTACTTTCTCTTAGTTCACTGAGAATAAAAGTTTGTGTGTTGTTCAGACAAGATATCATGTTTGCATCTTGTTCTTTGAATAACTGCTACAAAGACAATATGCAATGTATTAATTATTATAAATAACTGCTAGCCTGTTTTGAAACTGTTTCATTGCTGTTTATCTTTTTATCATTAAAATGAATAAAATTATTAAAGAAATCCAAATAATTATATTTACATAACCAAAAAAAATAAACAAACAAACAAATAAATAAATAAAGGGCTTGCCAAATAGCTCATCAGATTAAAGCACCTATAAGCAGGAGCAGGGGCCTGGGGTTTGATCCTTGGACCTGCCATGCAAACCGCACCCCCCAGGGCAGGCACACTGAGACAGCAATTGAGACTGGCCGTTGTGGTGCATGCCTATAATCCCAGCTCTTAGGAGGTTGTAAACAGGCTGATCATTATGAGTCCAATCTAGGAGTGAGACCCTGAACACCTTGTACATCTTTCTGTAAAATTAAAAATTAAAAAAGTAAATGATGTAGATACACAAGAGATTGTTATATTGCCATAAAATAATTATTTTAAAAAATAAATGGATCTGGAGATCATACTGTCAAGTGAAACAACCCACATTCAGAGAGGCAAATATCACATACACATCTTAAGAAAAAGATAATAAGGAAGTGTAAGAGAGCCAATTATTACCTAAGGAGAATGGAAGAAAAAGGAAAGAGAAGGGATATAAAGGCAAGTAATAAGAAATCAATATGTTCAAATACTCATTGACAACCCTCCCAAAAAAGCTCATGAAATTAGGCAGAAGAATAAGCAGACTGAGAGGAGGAAGTGATTAGTGTATGTTACATCCATATACAAATTGTCAAAATAAGGCTCATTAGTTTGGGTAAGCCATATGCATTAATTAAAATGTAGGGGAAATGAAATAAAAAAAAATTCTCAAGTCAAGGGGAAAAATTGCCAGCATTATTGTAATCATAGTACCATATTTCATAAGCTAATTTATACCTGGACATATTTTCTCTTTAAAGAACCCTAATCATTGTGGGCTTTATTTCTTCTTTATCTGCTTTTTTTTTCTTTGAATCTCTCTGACTATTAAAACCCATGTCACTCTATGAAAAGTTCTCTAAATTCAAGGCTGCAAAAGTGCTTAATACACTTGTTTTCAATTTCTTTCCCATATTTAGCCCTTGGGATTTCTTTCAGTTTCTTGAAAGCATTGCTATGCATTTAAATAATGCTTTCTATATACCACAGACTGGCTTTCTCTATATTTTCAAATGAGAGTATATTGAGGTTAACTAGATGGTGACATTGCCTTCTATAGAAATCTCCATATCATGCTTATGCCTGCCTTTAGCCTTCGAGGGACAAGGAAAATCATAATGCAAGCACTGAACTTGTCTATATGAAACATATTAACTTTAAGTGACACATATGGTGACTTCAGAATGCCATTGGGGACACATTACATATTTGATATTAATACCAGATTTTAGTCTATGTGGAGCTAGATTTCTGATATTGTTAGTGCTTAGTAGATACAATTGTTCACTTACAAGGCTTGATACTTTTTTTAGGAAAACCAAACCAGAAGCAGAAATGATGCAATGTTCATTTTTTTTGTTCTCAAGTCACAAAGGAAATAAATTGGTCATTGACAGACTTTCTAAAGGCCAACTAGCTGTTTAATCCATGGCCTCCAATGAAACTACATTCACTTAGTAAAAATTAATAGGAAATCTCTAATATCCTTTATGCTGTGGTTTAGATCTAATGTGTCCCCCAAGTCACGTGTGTTTGGACATTAATTAGATTATGTGGTTACTGTACTTATCACTCTTTTCATTCATTGACAAGCTCACTAGGTTCTAGGAACCTACTGTGTCACTAAGGACTTGACTCTGGTTTGTTATTGTCCCTGACTCCTGCAATCTCTTCCTATGTCCTGGTTGTGTACTGCATATTCATAGATCAAATATCCTTTCCTCTGCTATGCCCCTCTGCTTGCCTAAGCTTGCCTTATAGCCAGCCTGCCAAGGACTGAGAACGGGAGCTAAAATAAATCTCACTTCTTACAGCTATGGAAAACAAACTAAGGAAGTTTTTTATTAGAGAAGTAAAGTCAATGGTGTGACTGTACTTGATTATGTGGCTTTAAGACCCTTGGAGCTGTTTTGCATGAGACATTTGCAAAGGCTTGCAAATATTAGTGAGAAAAGCCTTTAAATGTTTTTGTCAGCAATTGATGAAAGATACTGGTCAGAAGATCAGAATGCTGATAGGAATGCAGGTGAAGAGAGTATATTTTATAACCAGGACTCCACTGCCCATTGGACTTGAGGCCATTTGTGCTATGCCTTAGCAAAAACTTTGTCTAGGAGTTAGCTTTGCCCTGAAAGACTATGCAGAAGACTGATCTTATAGTTGGTAGATAATTAATCTGATGGAACAAAAGATGCTCAGTTCTGAGAAGTCAGCAAGGGAGAAAAGAAATAGGCACATTGTTCTTCTAATCAACTTTCAATCAGACCCTCGCATCTAGCAGCGAGATAGAGCATTCCTGATCTAATTACCTTAAAAATGTGCAGATATTTTACATCTAGGCCACAGCACTCCTTTTACCATTCAAACTGTATGGAAAGGAAAACATTTCAATTATGAAGATGATCATGATCAAACAGCTTAGTGGTGTATAGTTCTTTCTCTCCTTTTCCTTTCTTCTCCTTTTTCTGACCTGATTTCTCTTCTGCATCTGCTCATTCTGTCTCCCCTGACTAGTTCTTTCTGAAAATATCTCCAAACAGCCAATGGACCAGCTGGGTTAAAATACAAGACAATAATAATAAAATAAATAAATAACTGTTAATAATAGCTTATTAATACAATATTACTTATGTACTAGGTACTGTGATATATGTGTATATATATATATATATATATATTCTGATGTGAATACAAATGGAAATACAGGGCATTATTTATATAATTACATACTTATACATCTATAATTAATTTTAATCGCATACATATATTTATAATCATACATGCATATATCATGAATACATATTTATAATTCAATTACTACTACAAAAATTAAGTCTTTTGATTTTCAATCACATATTAGTTTGCTTGGTCTACTAGCCTAGGAATGATAATGTAGTCATTGTTATTGTCTAGTTCTAGGGAGAACAAGTATTGGTTAGTAAATAAATATTTTTCAGAAACATTTTATGCACAATTACTCACACAGTTTGATACTTAGTATGGTAGAAAGGAGGTAATATGAGTAATAAGAAGAGCTGGAACTGGGCAGATCTAGCAGGGGCTGATGTTACTGTGGCCACGGAAAGTTTCCATCAAATGAAAACAAGGAAGTACAAAGCTGAGACTGCAAGGGGATGGTTATAAACAAGAAACAAATTGCATGTTTTGTTTGTTCGTTTGTTTGAAATACCTTTCAATCTTTCATGCTAGGTTTTCTTTTTCACAGCTTATTTCTGTAGAACCTGCAGCTCAAAGTCACATGGCCAATCTCTCATAAATGACAAAGAGATTAGACATATAAAAGCACAGAAACCTAGCCCTTACAGCATAAACTCATAGACTTAAGAGTTTGCATTCCTTCTTTCACTCCTGGGCAACGTTAGAATGGAGTGCCTTGGCTCGCACCCACACTTTCCTTCCCTCGCTATGAACACTGGGCCGACAGGACTTCTGCTTACATTCACTTTTCCATTTCCTTATGCAGAGCTCACTTCGTGCCATCTGTTCCTTATCTTCACAAACAGCTTACCAAGTAGCGCAAACCTCTTTCTGCCTCAGGGTTTTTGTAAGTGACTCACTTTCTACTGGAAATATGTTTTTTACTTATTTTGCCCCCAAATACTTATTCTTGTTACTCAATAAGGCCCTCGCATCTAGCAGCAAGTCATTTATAGAGTATAGGTTGGTATTAGATTAGAAGGTGATTAAAATAATATTTGCTAGGCCAGGCAAATATCTCAGTGGATTAAAGCATTTGGAAGAAGGCACAGGAGCCAGAGGGTTTGATCTCTAGGCCTGCTGTGATGGCCTTGCCCCCTTGGCCACTCTGAGATGGCCATTGAGACTCGCATGGTGGCCTGCACGTGTAATCCCAGCTCTTAGGAGGCTGTGAGCAGGAGAATCACTAGGAGTCCTATCCAGTATTGAGACTCTGAACACCCTATAGACCCTTCCTTAAAAGATACAAAAAAAAAAAAAAAAAGAAATAATAATTGTTCAGAAATTCTTTCTTTTCTTTCTCTCTGTCTCTCTTTCTTTTTCTTTCCTTCTTTCTTTCTTTTTATTTTTTGTAGAACTCAAGACTGCCCTTGCCAGTCAGGGGCTCATGCTGCTGAGCTAAACTGTAAAATTTCTACATGAAAATGACAATATTTTATGACCAGAGTTTGTTAAAAGTGTTGTTAATATGACAATCTAAAATTTTGGAGTATTAAAAAATCAATAAATCTGAATTCATAAAAATTTAAAATAGGGCCAGCAAGGCAGCTCAACAGACTAAAGTGCCAGCTTAGGCGAGTGCAGGGGCGACAGTTCTATCCTTGATCCTGCATGTGGCTCCAGCCTTGCCCCTGGCCCACTGAGCCCACCACTGAGTGCTTGTGTGGTGGCACATGCTTGTAATGCCTGTGTTGGGAAGGCTGAAAACAGGAGGAGCACTAGGGCTCTCAGCTGTGTAATGAGACCCTGTAACATCCAAGTACATTTAAAAAAAAATCCTCCAGTCATTGTGTGATGTTGAAAAGTAAATACCAAACCAAGGCTGGAGAGAAAGTTTATAAAATTATAGAGAAGAAATGGACTAGTGTCTAAAAATGTGGGGAACATATAAATTCAGTAACTAAGAAAACTAAATAGTCATATAGAAAGTGTACATCCAAAAATAGAACAGACAATTCTCTAGAGAACATGAACACAAAAACAAAATACACATAAGTGCTTTCAACATTGCCAGCTAGAAACAGGAAAATTAAAACTCCAAGAAGAGCTGGGGAGACAGCCTGTCAGTCTAAACACCTACCTAACAAGTATAAGAAGCCAGGTTTGATCCCTGGTGCTGCATGTTGTGCAGGCCTGGAAGCCAGGACAAATGTGTTGATCTTGGAAATGAAGTATGATGGTACACACCTCTAATCCCAGAGCTGAGGAGGCTGAGACAGGAGGATCACCATGACTCTGAGCAACATAGAGAGACCCTGTAACAAATAAAACTCAAAGAAATATTACAGCATACAAATCAGAAGGTCCTAATTCCAAGCCGAAGTATTTCAAGTGTATTGGAAAATACAGGAGCAGAACAACTCTGGTCCTCAGACACTAATGCTAGAGTCTAGGTAATGGTAGAATTCCTGGAAAATAGTCAGGTCTTTGTAAGCCACCAAGTGTATGTCTGCCATACAGCAGAACCATTCTTCTGCAAGATATTTACCCAAAGTAAATAAAAGTGTATATCCTCACAAAATTGTGTGCCACAGATTTATTGTGTTAATAAAAAATGAAAAAAATACTGCAAATTCCTACCAAAATGTGGGCCAATTAACATAATTGTGGCAATGCAGTGTAACTGAACAATAAAAAGAAGCATACTAGCCACACATGCATGAGAACGTGGAGGAATCTAAAAATAATTCCTCTTTTTCTGTTGGGGGATCAGCTCAACCCACCCTGCAGGTAGGGCTGGCGTAGCATGTGGTGCTGGAGATCTAACTGCAGTTCCTGCATGCTTGTCTAAGCTTGCCTAAGCAGGCCCTTTAGACCTCTGAGCTATCTCAGCAGCCCTAAAGTAATTATTCTTTATGGAAGAATGCAGAACAAAAATGCAACATAAGCTATAACTTCACTTACATAAAATGCTGTAAAATAAAAATTGCTACATAGAAATATATAATAATGTTTAAAATCAAGATGTGCATGACCGTTGCAAAACAACACGAGAAAATGATGGAGAGGAAAATATGTTTATCTTCTTACTGTGCTGATGCAATTACTGGTGCTATCATAGAAGTGCAAAATTTTATACTTTACATATATAAAGTCTGCTTTCCTGAATTAATTTATAGAATTGAACATCCAGTGTTCTTGTCATCTGCCTACTGCATAGGCGTCAACCTCTGTTCTCCTTCCTATCCATTCTGAGTCTATATTTATACTCAAAAACTGATTCAAAACACACCAGTTTAAAATTCCGGCATTAATTTTCTCTAAATAAAGAAAGATATATGAATAGCTTGTTTCTACACTGGCAGATCAGAGGCTGGGATATTGGAATTATGGGAGACCCAGTCACATACCTGTGTAGTAATTGATTTCTCTTTCACTAGGTGATGACAAGAACAGGTGCCCTTGTGCCTTCACAGCTGCTGGGCTTTCTTCTGGCATTGTGCAAGGGACCCAAGAGAGAGATGGGGAGAAATTATATTAGGTTTTATAAAATTACCTCAGAATGCATGGATCATTACTTTCACAATATTTTATTTTTCACAGCAAACCACTTAATTGGACCATTTTCAAGAGAAAAAATATATGTGGTAGGATGAGCATCAAAATTTGCAGACACATTAGAAAAATGTAACACAAAATATTTATAATTGTTGATGTAATGTTGATTTAACTTTCTACCTATTATGTGAAAGTTCTTTCAGGCAAGCACTTTCATGTGTAACAGGTATTTTATCAATTTTGTGCTTTCTGTTCTATTCGTTTTTTTTTAATTTTTAAAAGACAATAAACAGTAAAAACACAATTAGAAACAATAGAACTAATGATTCATTAAGCAACATGCTAGGAATTCAACAATGGTTGTTATGTTGCTAATTGCTGTCTTCAAATTAACTGCTCAGATTATCAGATATAATCATGCAAAATTGGCCAAAAATTTAAAATATTAAGAAAGAGAGAGAAAAAAAAAACATTAATTGCTCCTTTCAATAGACCAGCAGAAATCAGCAATACAATTATCCAAACAGTTATGTGTACATACATATATATTTTCTCCTTCCTTACTATCTTTTCTACTTTCCCCATCTCAGTTGTTGGTTCCCTTTGTAAGTCATAGTGCCTCCCTAGTGTAAATATCTGAGAGAGTAAATAAAATCCAGCTTTCTTTTAATACTCTAACAAATTCTCCAACTCTTGTGTATACTGCTCCAAAGAATTCATAACCATATCACCAAAAACTTATTTATAAAGTTATACCACTCAGCATTCTACTATGAAAACTAATCTCCAGTTATGATAGCATATTGACTTAAATATTATGCAATATTTATTTGTGATACCTTTATTAGAAATGTGATGAAGCATATAAAATCAATGCAATGATATCAAATGTATTTTTAATGTCATTGTATATTCTCTGAATTTCCTAATTAACATTTTCAAGTAAAACTGTTACTATGTTAGCACAAGAGATCTATTTGTTCAGTTTCTTGGAAAATTACAGGCGCCTTGGGAGTGAAGTATTATAGTAATGTCTGAGAGTATAATTGAAAATTAATTGGTGCAGGACTACTGGCATAAGGAAATGTTCATTCTAGTAGATTCCACAAAAATTGGTGGGAGCAGAAATCACTCTTTGTGTGGATCATTTTCACTTATATATTACATTTAACATATTTAATCTATAAGGAACAGTCCTTTTCCCCATTTTATATTAGATTCAATTGTTCACAGAAATGTTTTTAGTATTAAATATGTCATAATAAAATGTCCAACTTCAAATTTGCATCCAACTTCTTTGCAGTGATCTTGAAAATTACAAAAATGCAATATTTATCTTTTTTTCAATTCTTTATTGTAGTTTTCTTCATTACCTGAGCTTAAGTAATTTACAGAGTGGCATATTTGATCAATGAGAGCTGAGGAACTACACTATAAAAATAAATTTTCTTCAGAAAACACACACTTCTGTTCTCCATCTCAAGGTAGTATTTTCATTATCATAACATTATTTCCTAATCTTAAATTGTACATTTCAATAATCTTTAAAGATTAAAGTAAGGAATAGTTTATCCATTTTATTTAGAGTTTATTCTTAACAGCATTAGTAGTATACATACTATTTATTTACATATTTTTAAAATAAATTTATTTATTTATTTGGTATAGGATCTCAGTGTACAGCTTGGACTCCAAGTGATCCTCCTGTCTCAGCCTTCCTGGCACTGGGATTATAGATCTGTGCTTGTTTGGTTTTGGCGGCTGGCACAGCATGCCCAGGGTTCTGGGAACAGTATGGCGTGTGGTGCTGGGATCAGAAGCCAGATCCTCACTCTTGTCAGTCAGGTGCTTAGGCCACTGAGATGTCTCCCCAGCCTCCTATACAGATTATTTGTTTTATTTTTATTTTTGTTTTTACTTTTGTATTTAGGACAGGGTGAACAGGGTCTCACTGCATAGATCGGACTCCTGGTGATTCTCCTATTTGCAGCCTTCCAAGTGCTGGGATTGCAGGGGTTCACCACCACGCCCAGTCTCAATCACCTCCCAGCATGCCCCAGGGGGATAGGAGGGCAGCACAGCAGGCCAGGGGATTGAACTCACAGCCACTATGTCTGCCTAATCAGGTGCTTTCATATGCTGAGTTATTTGGCCGGCCTTTTATATAGATTATTTAATACTTGGACTATAAAATTATAATGTATATACCTAAATTAATTAAATGAATTAAGCACCATTAGGACAAATAAAAAATGAGAAGAAAACGGAGTAAGCTTCCATTGAATAAAATCACTGGTCTTCTATGGTATTGGGTTTATGTTTGATGTAGAATAACAATAATTTTTCTAGGGTTAACATAAAATAAAACTATACACAAAACAGTAACAGAACAACAGCAAAACCCTGCCAGTTGAAGGCAGTGTTCATGTCACTAAGCAAAGAAACTAAACCGGAGGAGTAGAAACAGGAAGAAATGCCTAGGGGCTTAGCCATGCAGGATGGATAAAGTAAGCAAAGATGTGATTACAATGAAAAAGAGATATGTGCTAAGCACTGATGTGCCAGTAAGAAATGTGGCACCATGTTGAAATTTTTTAAAAGGATTGATCTCATGTTAGATGTTTTTACTACAATATAATAACATTTTTTAAACTAAATTTAAAAAAATAAATTTTGTTTATTTATTTATTTATAATGTATTTGGTTGTTACAGGTCTCACTATGCAGCTAAGACTCATAGTGATCTCCTGCTTTTAGCATCCCTAGTGCTGGAGTTACAGGCATATGCCACCGTGTTCAGACTGAGGCCAGCTCAGCACTCCCTGGGGATGGGGTTGGCACTGCATGTGGTGCCAGTGATCTAACTGTGGTCCCCTCTCTTGCCTAAGCTTGCCTAAGCAGGCACTTCATTCCACTGAGCTATCTCACTGGCCTAAAAACTTAAACTAAGATCTTGAATTTTGTAACATTTCTTTTTTTTTTTTTTGAGACAGGGTCTCATATGCAGTTCAGGCTGGCCTTAAGCTCACTTTGTAGCTCAGACTGGTCTCGAACTCACAACAATCCTCCTGCCTCAGCCTCCCTAGTGCTGGGATTACAGGCATGTGCCACCACGCCCGGCTTAAATTTTGTAACATTTCAAGACCCTTGTAAGAAGTGAGCTACAAATTTGAAGCTATACACTTCACTGTTGCATGTTTAATATTCAAACAGAGACTAATTGTGAACAATATTTTTTCAGTTAGGGAGGTACAGACAAGCACATGCATTGCTTGTGCTTGTCCTACTACACTTCCAGCAATTGATTGCCTTACACAAATTTGTTAAATGTCCAATTTATAAATATGTATACTGTTTATTTTTCTTCTACTGTACTTATTTTGGATTCTGTACCTCATTCATCTGGACATGTTCTCTTGAATGCTAATATTCAATTTTACATGTCTCTACTCAAGGATTTTGGATGATCATTTTCCTTTCCTTACATTGCCAAAGTAGTAAAAGTAGTTTTATTTAACTGGGTTAAATGTATCTTTCATAATAAGTTATTTACAAATTTAAAATTTCTCATTTTTTTGCCATCTTCCTTTTTCTGACACACGAAACACTGTTCAGTACAGAACTGTATAGTGTTTCATCCATAATTTACTTTATTTTTTTTTTTTTTGTCTTTTTTGAGACAGGGTCTCACTATGCAGTTCAAGCTGGCCTTAAGCTCACTTTGTAGTTCAGGATGGTCTTGAACTCACAACAATCCTCCTGCCTCAGCCTCCTGAAACAATTTACTTTAAATACAAACTTTTGTCAATGTTCTATTCCCTGGAGACTGTAATATTGTTTTTGCAAATAAGTCAATTTCCATTTTTACATATGTGGGACTCCTTTTATGTATATTTGTGTACATATGAGATTTTGCCCTCTTTTTTAAATTTTTTTTTAAATTGGGATTTAACATCTCGCTTCTCATGTCATCATATTAAAATGTTGTTTCCACGTGAAAACAAAAGTAAAGGAAGATAGAAGTGTCTATCTTCAACACAATCATGCTTCACAAAAAACTGTGAAAGTGCATACCTAATTCCACAATGGTTATTTTAGTAGGAAAATATACTTAAAATGAACAACATAGTTACATTCTATTAGTCTCTTGAACTTCCCCACCATCCATCCCCTAGTCAGATGTTTAACTTTCTTTTTTTTTAACTTTTTTATTTAGGATAGGGTGTACAAAGTGTACAGGGTCTCAGTGCATAGATTGGACTCCTGGGATCCTCCTGTTTAGAGCCTCCCAAGTGCTGGGATTACAGGCATGTGCTACCACACCCAGTCTCAATTTCCTTTCAGTGTGCTCCAGGGGCAGGTCCAGCACAGCAGGCCCAGGGATTGAACCCCAACCCCTTGTGTCTGCCCAAGCAGGTGCTTTACTCTGTCGAACTATTTGGCTGGCCCAGATATTTAAATTGCCATGAAAATGTTTTGTGACTTCTACAGTACAGAATGTCCCAGCAGAGTCATTAATCTCATTGGTGTGATACAAAACTACATATGAAATTACTTGCCAGTCTTACACTTACTTCATCTTCATAGGTCATTTTTAAGTGTATTTTTCCATTAAAATATAAATGTAGATTTATTATAGATAGTATGTTTGTGACTTTTCAATATTTTTTCTCATCTTCATGGAAATATAGTTACCTTTTTAAATTGATTATTTTGCTTCTTAGATGTATTCTGAACATGGATTATACCTCTGGTCACATTGATACTGATTTAAGAAGTACAATTTGATTTTTCTTCCTTGTTTAAATCAGTATAATTTATCATTCAGTGTAATCATAGTATTTTTCTTGACTATATTTAAACAGAATTTTGAAAAAGATAGCCAGTTCTCATGATTAGTGAGGACTTTTCACATTGAATGTAATGTCAATGCATTGTGATGACAAATTAAGGCATATTTACAGTGGATAAATAATATTTTAATAAATCAGCATTCTTTCCATCATACTATTCAAACTCAGGACCTTGTGCTTGCCAGGCAAGCACTTATTCCACTGAGCCATCTCCCTGGCCCCCTATTCCCTTCTATTGCTTTCTCTGTTCTGCAGCAATCATGTAATCCTCTGTGTTCTTTTCAAATCCTATAGCATTTGATCTGGGGGAAAAATTTGATCTTGGGGAAATATGTACTGTTCTTAGTGTTGTATAATAGAGATGGGAATTCTAATAACATGATTTTTTTTTTTGTTCAATTTGCTTTTCACCCAATGCCATTGAAAAAGTATTTAAAATTTACTTAGCCCAGCCAAAAATAATACATTGCACACAAAAATACTTATGCTATTCATTAAATCATCATTCTTATACACCATACATATTTTATTTTTGTATACTTTAATTTTTATTTGATATTAGGTTTTTTGATACTAGGTTTTAAAGGGTGTTTTATCCTTCCATCTTTTTTTCAGGATTATGGTGTTGTTTTTATTTTGAATTTCATTTTATTTATTTTCAAATTCAGATTGCAACTGCTATTAAGTAACAGGTGAACCCATTCCCAGATTATCTCTCCAATTATAAACCACTGAGTGACTGGAAAAATATGAGACAATTGTTTTCAGGTATAGGACAATAAGGAATAGTATCTGTGGTCCTTGAGTGAATTAATGTGTATGCCATTCAGATTCATTGTTTATTTTTTCCTTCTCAGAGTAGTTTACACTCCATTGGGAACAACATGGGTAGATGCCAACAGGGGAAGTTGAGGTGGCAGCGTTGAGAGTTTGGGGCTGCTGAGCTAACAAGTGATGTGAAGTACTGGAGAAATTTTGCATAGGTCTCTCACTGAGGCTCATGATGCACAGAAGTAGGCAAATCCCTGTGGAGCAAAGCAAAACACATGCAAAGTGGAGTGCTGAAATGAGGGATTATGTGATTTAGAAATTTTGGAGTTTTAGTTCAACTATAATTCATAATTTTTCAAAAACTCTTTTAGAAATTTTGAGGAGCCTCTAGAAGGATTATATCAAAGATAGAAAGGACAAATCCTAAGTCATATGTAAATCTGAAATTTAAATCAAAGCAGATTCATCCTAAAAAAACTTAATGAAGCCTGAAAGAATAGTGTAACTTAATAGTATAGCTGCTCACAAAAAATTCTAAGACCATTAAAAAAAGAAAGTACAATCTAGACTCAAGATATTATGAAATCTAGTTTCTAAACATTTATGAGCATGATTAAGGTCAATAATGTATGACTTTCTCAATTTCTGATGCCTCAAAATAAATAAATGAAGGACATATGGCATATAAATTTTAAAATGGCAGTTACAGCTACAGACACTAATTAATACTAAATTTTGCAATGAACAGAAAGAATCTTCAGGGGCCAACGAAATGGCCCAGTAGAATAAGCATTTTCATGGCAAGCACAAGGACCTAAGTTCAATCCCTGGTTCCACCAAGAAAAAAAAAAGAAGGAAAGAAAGAAAAAATTTTCAATGGCTGCAAATATATTTTTGGAAAAAAAAGTGGGGGCATAATGAATAAATGGAAATCTCAGTGGAATGAATAACACAAAGCACAATAAAATCAGAATGAAAAAGTAGAATCTTCATAATTAAAAATGTATTATAACTATTTAAGAGTAGATTGACTATTATGGATAAAAAGACATTTAATATAGCATAATATGAAAAAGGAGTAAAAAAGTTTGGGAACAATTAGTGAGTCGGTGACCTACGGGATAATATTAATTTTCTAATACATGAATCATTTGAAATATTCCAAAAAACAAGAGAATGTGACAGAAAAAAACATTTTTAAAATGGGAAAATAATTCCTTATTTTGGTAAAATTGATAAATTCCAAATTGATAAATTGTATTCTTTTTCCCCACAGCGTCTCTAGCACTGGCTATTAGTTGATTTCTTTATGATAGTTATTCTTTGTGGAGTAAGATGGTGTTTACGTGCAGTGTAAATTTTCATTTCTTGACCATTGTTTCCGTTTTACATCCTTAAAACAATAAAAAGAAATTCCCTCTTCAACAATGTATAAGTTTTATTCAGTATCCATGGAGATTGGTGCTGACAGTCCACATAAACACCAAGCAGAAAGCGTACTCAAGTTTCTTAAAGTCACGTGATAACATCAGAATATGCGCATAGTCCCATATCATAGTGACACAGACTTTTCCTTGTGCCTGTGCATGTTAGGCATGGTACATACACAACTCGTGTAAGTCTAGTTGCATGGGATACAGTGAGACAGAAGCTGAACCACACTTACAGAATGAGAGCTAGAGAAAGAGATCGGTGAGCATCTCGTGGTGCTTATGTATCACTTCACTCGTGTAGATTTAGGGTAACAGTGAGTCTAATAAATGCATGCTTTTCTTTGGGCACCTCTGGTGATTTTTCTACATTCAGTCAAAGGACTTGTAGAATCTACTGTTGTGGAACTGACACCTTTGAAGGACTGAATAGGTGCGTCAGAGAAAACAAAATAAAAGCAATTTATTATTATTATTAGTAGTAGTAGTAATAGTAGTAGTAGTAGTAGTAGTATTTTATATTTTAGGAAAGGGTCTACAGGGTGTTCAGAGTCTCATTACTAGATCGGAGTCGTAGTGATCTACCTGTTTACAGCACCCCTAGTGCTGGGATTACTGGCTCGCTCCACCATACCTAGTCTCGATTGCTGTCTCAGAGTGCACCAGGAGCGGGGCCAGCACTGCAGGCCCAGGTGAAGTAATTATTTAAAATGAAGGAAAGAAACATTTTTCTGTCAATTCTATATTAAATTTAAAAGAAATTCTTTATAAATGAAAATATACTACATAAAAATTTATACAAAATAAAACTGACCGATGTTGAACACTAAAAAAAGTAGTGAAGGAAGTGCTTTAGCCTGAATGACATTAATCCTGAAAAGAAAACTGAATCTATAGAGAAGAATGAAGATGAGAAATATGTAGATAAACAAGCCAGTATTTGTTTTCTTACCTTATTGCTTTAATAAATATTTATTTTAACAAAAATACTTCTGTGGCTTTCAAAACACCTTGGAATAAAATTAATAACCAAATATTGCTGTGACAAAATTGTTACCATTTATCTGAATCATTACATAATTTATATATAATCTGTGAAGTTTTAAGTGGACATAGGGTAATTTCTAAATAAACCCTTAAAATAGATGAAAGAATAGAAAAGAATGTCTAAAAATATTTGATTAACTGAAGGTGTAGAATGTATGACAACTATTTAAAAGCAAATCTAAACATCAGATGAGAGACAACTAGCAATTAAAAGAGACTTGTACTAATGAAGATTAGATCATATGTCTGCAATCTTTAAGAAGTGTTTTGTACAGGTTGTAGACACTGAGAGAATGTATTCCAATAAAATAAATGCACAAAAATATAAGGTATCTAATAAAACCCAAGGAAAAGTAGAACTCAGGATGAAAGATATTAAAGGGATAAGATGGAAATTTTCATAATCACAAAAGAGTCAATTAATAAGAAATACAAATGATATAAATGTGGACAACAGAAATTCAAAGTCAATGAAGGAAAAACTGACAGAACTAAGAGGAAATTAATCAAATTCAGGACTTTATTGTTAAATATTATGTATATCTCAGGTATAATCTTGTATGTAGATTGATACCCTCACCTCAAAGTACTACAGATTCATCTCATCTTTAACTGCTGCAATTTAGACAAATAACCTAAAGATTACAGTACTACTGAGGTTGTTCAGCATTGCCTTAGCCTTTAGGAATATTCTACTCTTGGGCCAGGGAGATGGCTCAGAGGAATAAGCGCTTCCTTTGCAGCGCAATGGGCTGAGTTCAATACCTGGTTCCACCAAAAAAAAAAAAAAAAAAAAAAAAAAAAAAAAAAAAAAAAAAAAAAAAAAAAAAAAAAAAAAGAAAATAAAGAATATTCTACTCTTGTTTGATCTACTCTTTTCTTCCTGAAAAATCGTACTGAACATAGTTATTTAGATTTTCTTTTGGTATGAAAATCAAATGTTCCTACATAGACTGACTATCCTCAGGATTTGAGAAAAATAAAACACTCACACCTTATTTTGTGGAGATACTGAAATGTGCGCACGTGTGTGCATGCGTGCGTGTGCGTGTGTGTGTGTGTGTGTGTATGTGTGTGTGTTTGAGGGCCTCTAGCAAGAAAACTGGGCAAAATTTTTATATGGTTTCAAAGCTTTCCTACTCAAACCTAGGAAATTCAGTTTATTTCAGCTAAGGTAACAATTATGGTCATAAATAGAAAATAAATCTTTTTATTAGGTAAGAAAACAAAATATAAAAACCAGTGATAGTGCTTTTCCTGATTGATATGGTAACAGTCATCAGTGTTATAGAGTACTGCTATAGCATTTATTTGACATTTATTAAACAGAGTTTAATGACAGTGACATTTTAATTTAATTCATCAGTTTAATAGTTTTCTTGAAAATGCCCCATTTACTTAGCTGTTCTATGTGTCTTTCTTCTCTCACTAATCATTTTTGTTCATTTTCTATTGAAGTAAGTTTTTTTGATATGTAGCACTAGAATCAGCAGAATATAGCTTCATGAAGCATTATCATTAAAAGCTATCTAGATTAAGAAGTAGGAAGTAATTACACTTTTACAGGATTATGTTTTCATTTGTCTCAATGATGGCAAATCTTTAAGCCTGTGAAATCATCTGTATGGATCTATAGATGCATGCCAGAGGTCATCTTTGGAAACATTATCATATATTATTTTGAAGTTCTGATTTACAATGAGTTTACTTCTTTTAAAAATCTTTAGTAGTAATCTCTTCTAATGAACATGATAAATCTGGTAACCATTAAGGTAATTTTAGCTTCAAATTCTTTGCTAAATCAGGAGAACTTCTGAGACAATGCAGTAAGTCAACAAAATGGTGTCATTCTGCACCTTAGAATAGGTATTTTGTACATACTATATTTTTCATACTGACCTAATAAGTTCTCATATCTAAATTTGTAATTAATCAATCAGTAAGATGCTGGCACTTCTTTGAGTGTAGTGGATTTTTTCTCTGCTGGTTGTTTTCACTGCCTGAATACAGAATGGTTTAAAGGCTTATGCTATGTTTCTTTAGCCTGTGAGGGGCTCAATAATGACCATATGGAGATTAGATAAGTTTTAAGTACAGATTGCACTACTGTGAATACCTGTGAAAGCAATCTATAGGAATAATTTGCAGCATCACTGATTTCTGGCATCTTCATGCACATATATTTTAGAATAGTTGGATTGCCCTGAGGAGGTATTGTTTTACATTCACCCTAGAGATATATTTTGAAGGAATTTAGATATTTTGGTATAGGTATTTTGGAAAAGTTTGGTAAAAGTGCTTTGGTAAAGTGCCAACACATGACAGGATTATTCACTGAGGTTCCAATGTAAATGTAAGACTCTCTGTTTCTCTGGATTTAAATTGCTAGTAATGTTTATTAAACTAACATAAAATAGAATAATGGTTTACTCAGTTAAACCGAGGAATCTTGCCATTTGGTAGAATGAACGTTAGGTGTTATTTTCTTATAAAAAAAATCTTACGAAGCTGAAATAGCAGGTAATAAAAACAAGGTAAAGGAATTTATTGGAGATCCTTGCCACAGTGCCAGTTATCAGGGACCCCTGCACTGAACACCAGTCTTCTGCCAAGTGTTACAACATAGGCCAGTAAAGGACAGCTAAAGACAAAATACCAGTGCAGGCAGAGCTCTGGGATGACCAGTTGTTCTGGGGGAATGAAAGGCCACAAGGCACCTGTTGTATCTGAGTCAGGAAAGATGGATGAAGGATAGTGTGTTTCTGGGAATAGCAATGGTGACTGTGGTAGGCCAGGAAGAACAAAGCCTTCTGTTTTTAATCTGTTTTTAAAAGTTCGTGTTTAATAACTGCATCAATAGATTCAATTTTTACTATTTTGGAACACCATCTGCACATCTTCAAAGTAAGTAATACTTGAATTTTACTAAAGTGTTGGCAATCACAGACACTGAAATACAGATGTGATATCAGAGATGTACAACAACTTATGGGTAAAAGACACCAGGCCCCAAAGCAGCCAGATGACTCGTTGAGGACAATCCAAGGTTATACTGTGAGGAGTGGGCTACTTCATGAGGATGGTCATGACTTCTGGATTTTTCCTTCTGCTGCATACTGAGTGGTATGAAATTTTATAACTTAATGGTGATAATAAGTTATAACAGCAAGATCATCTCAAGAAAAAAAAGTAGTAAAACGACTTTAATTCAAAGGAAATATTTTATAGACTATGTCAATATGGAAAATCAAGAATAATTCTAAGATTATTTCTGGGGAAAATTACTGAGCCATTAAAATCTTTTGTATTCTACAGTATATTAATGAAGACTGATTTTTTTATGACTTCTGAATCTTAAGTTCTGTCACTGTACAGCAAATAAAACTAATTAGTTAATTTATAATCTTTACAATCCATAGAAGTAGAACAGGCCTGGCCTGACCTTTGAGCCTCAGAAGTCCTCAGTCTTTCAGCTTTTTCAGGATCTCATTTACTCACTATTTACTCACTTGGTTCTCTCACAAAAAAAAAAAAAAAAAAAAAATGTAATTTAGAGTTCAGTCATCAGAAAAAAAAACAAAACAAAACACAATAGTAGCAAAACAGTTTCCCATGCTTTCACTATTCTTCTGATGAAGATACAGTTCTTTTCATTGTCATGTTTTTTTTTTTTTTAATTTTTTGGGTTTTTCTGTATTTTAGGAAAGTGTCTACAAGGTGTTGTGGTTCTCACTACTAGATCGGACTCATAGTGATACACCTGTTCACAGCCTCTTAAGAGCTGGGATTACAGGGGCATGCCACCACACCCAGTCTCAATTGTCTCAGTGCACCAGGGTCAGGACCAATATGGCAGGCCTGGGAATCAAAGCCCCAGTCCCTGAGCCTGCTTACAGGCACTTTAATCTGCTGAGCTATTTGACCAGCACTCTTCTTTTTGTTTTAATACTATTGATTTTATATGAAGAATTCATTTTTGGCAGAAGTTTCTCTCTCTCTTTTTTTTTTCCTCCAGTTTTATCCTTTGGTAACTAGGTTATTTATAGTGGTAGTTCTTAATCCTCAGGTGTAGTGCAATCTCCTGGTGAGGTTAAATTTGTATTTAATTGCTCCATAGGATGCAAATAGCAACTAAAATTCAGAGACAGTTCTAGAAGGGATCCCAGACTGTCTTGGTTCATGACACCCACCTTGATTTTTTTTTTTCAATGGAGAATTTCTATGCCAAGAAATCAAACAAAACTAAAAGGTTTTGGGCATTGATTTGAAATGTATAAATACATACTTATGTCTTAATGAGTTAGTAGCAGTTTGAAAATTAGTATTCATATTTTGAAAGCAGAATAACAATATTTTTATTAAAGAGCTAAATGTATTGACTTATGAAATGGATGCAGTCAATTATGAGCAAGCTACGTGGGAGTTGCATCTAATTTCTAAAACCTTGGAATCCATCATGGTTTTCCCTTTCAATAATAATTTCTTCAGGGCCGGTGGGATAGCTCAGTGGACAAAGAGCCTGCTTTGGCAAGCACAGGGACCAGGACTTGATCCCTGGTCCTGCATGCCATGCTAGACTCACCTCCAGGGGCATCGACTGAGTCTGGGCATAGAGTTGCCCGCCTGTAATCCCAGGGTTGGGGAGGCTAAAAGCAGGAGGATCACTAGGAATCCAAGCTGCATAGTGAGATCCTGTACCTAATAAATAAAATGAAATATAAGTAAATAAATAAATAGATAAAAATAATTTCCTAACTGTATTTGCCTTTTAGAGAACTGACTATTAAGATACAAGTTTTCAAAAGAATTGATGTCATTGGAAGGCCCAAGGTCTTAGTTATTTTCTCCTCTCTGGGACACAATAATCAAAAGCTCCAATTTAAAAGAAGATAAGAGGCTGGCCAAATAGCTCAGCAAGCAGGCATAGGGGCCAGGGTTTTGATCTCCAGGCCTGCTGTGCAGGCCCCATCCATGCTGAGATGATGATTGAGACTGGAGCAGTGGCGAGTGCCTGTAATCCCAGCACTTGGGAGGCTGTAAACAGGAGGATCACTATGAGTCTGATTTAGTAGTGAGACCCTGAATACTCTGTGGACCCTTCCCTAAAAACTACAAAAAAAAAAATTATTTTGTCAAGATTTCAGTCCACTGGCTGACGGCAGGATAGGTCAGTCTGGCACAAGAACAAGAGGTCCCTGCCTGGTGAGCACCGAGCAGTGCCGAGATACAGCGGGGGTTTTGGTGTGCACAGAACAGAACCTGTCTCTCCAGGCTATGCCACAGTGACTTAGCTCTCTTCCTTACCTCCAACATCACAGTCAACCATGGACCAGGAAGTGAGCTGATCTAGTATCGCACAACCACGAGCAACACTCCACCTATGCGGGGCCGAAGCCTAGATCGTGTGGTGCGGTGATGAGCTAGTAGAGTCCTTTCTTTTGAAATTTTAAAATAATTCCTTGTGCTCTTTTCTCTCTACAGCCACCCAGCACAATTTTACTCCTAATTTAAAGACCACAATGTTCTAGAACAAAGCTAATAAAAATAAGGCAACAACAATCAAATATAGATTACTAAAGGGCAAAAATAAGAAATTGTTTTAATTTTCCCACCTTTTCACAGGTTATGAATATGATGTATGAAAGATGATGATAAATGATAATTATGATAATAATCATGGAAATCATACAAATAACTAGCATTTTATAAAGATACAAGTTTTCAAAAGAATTGATTTGTTAGTCATTGATGGCAGTGCATTTTATACATTAATATATTAATTTTTTATTTTTAACTTTTTTGTGTTTATTTTTGATATAAAATAATCTAAGAAGTAAACACTATTATCTGTGTGTGTGTGTGTGTGTGTGTGTGTGTGTGTGCATGTGTGTAAAATTAAAGTTTGAATTCTGGGTGTTTAAATTGAGCTATGTCTCCATCCCTCCTTAATTATTTTTTTAAAGTGACAATACCTCACTGAATTGCTGACTAGCCTGTATTGTGCTCAGAATTGCTATCCTCCTGCCGCAGATGCCTATAGTGCAGGAATTACAGGTGTGCACTACCAAACCTTACTTCCTACTTACCTTGATGCTGAGGATAGGTGTTTCACCCAATTTTTAGATGTGGAAATGGGATTCTTATAACTCATATAAAAATTACTTCTTCAGCTATTGCATGGTATAAATGGACAAAGAATGCATTTCACTTCACTTTAAAGCCTATGAATGCTTGCCAAAAGGAACCTGTGTATTCAGCAATGAAAACTGGTGGGAAAAGTGGACCTGTGAGAAAACAAAGAACTTATGACATAGGCTATTGTCTTATATTTTAATAAGATGAAACATTGGAAAAATCTCAGGAATTTGAGGTAGCTTTCTGTGTGTGTGTGTGTGTGTGTGTGTGTGTGTGTGTGTGTGTGTGTGTATGTGTCTCTGTCTCTGTGTGTGTCTGTGTGCATGTGTATATATGCATATGTGATACAGGTATTCATAATTCCTGAATATCACTTGGCTAACATCTTATTGTTTGAGTACTTTAGTGTATCTTTCAGAGTAACCCTATCTAGCCCAAATCTTCATGTCAGAGTGTTAACGGTTATTGAAAAGACCACCTAACGAAAGTCCATCTTTTACTATTTAAACCATTCTGGCCTTCATGCTCCGAGCAACTTACCATGATGCTGAGGATAGGTGTTTTCATGAGTCTGGTGTCAAATAAATGTAGGAAGGGCCTGCTGCTCACTTTGAAGTAGAGTTTGCCAAAGTGTAATTTATCATATGGCATTCAAGATTTATTTAGTCTGCAGATACAGATGTATTTTAAGTGTTGCTGTTTAAAGTAAGATTTGGGAAGTGGGATATCATTTTTATCTCAGTAGTCAACCAGATGACTTTTATTCAAAAAGAGTAATTGCCATTTTTTGTTTTGATTTTGTGTGTACATACATGTTCATACATGTACACATGTAAACACCTATGAAAAACAGAAGTGTAATTTAGAAGCATAAATCTATGTATGAATGTGGTGGTGTATATTTTGATATTCCCTCAAGCCTCATGTGCTTATAAATTGGGCTTTGGGAACTGAAGGGACTGTGTGTTTGTGTTTGTGATACTGGATTAGTCTGCTGATTAGCTTGGACTGATTCTGAATGTGGATGATTGATTTACTGAAGAGGGAAAACTGACCTCAGATGGTGGTTACACTCACTAATAGGCTTATAGCCTGGATCTAATAAGAAGGGAAAAAAGAAAGAAGTGTCGCTGTTCTTTGCCAGCTGTGCCATGGACTGTTTCTCCTCTTCCAGACCCTCTGTCATCACTGATCTGCTGTCATCTATAGATTGAAACTTTATAAAACATGAGCCAAAGTAAATATTTCTTCCTTAGATTGTGGTGTCAGGTGTTTGCCCAGCAGCAAAACATAACTAAGACAATATGTAACATATATTTTCTCAATATAAGGAAGCTTCCTGGTTCTTTTTATTATTTTTTTCTTTCCATTTCATCTCTGCTCCTGGTAACACTGCATTGCTCAGATGTTGTTTCTCTTGTTGAGAAAAGTTTGTAAAGCCAGCAGGCTACCAGGTTTCTTTTATTTAGAGAGTCTGTCTTTCTTTAAAAAAATGCAGTTATAGAGATCTTGCTTTGTAAATAAGAGAAAATTGACAGAGGAAGTTCAATATATTTCTATACATGGTCCAACTGATAAAATGTGTTTTAATGTAACTTGAAGACAATTGTCCTCCTTGATGTATCTTTCCACTCTCTTCTTTTGTGTACGATAATGTCACTCTTGGGTAGTGAAGGCAGCAAGGGTAACTAAATAGCTAATGATGCTAATTTACCTCTTTGAGGAATGGCACACAAATGCCCTTTTGCATTTACCATGTTATAAGGGAACAGTAATGTGGGAGTTTGCTTTAAAAAAATTGTAAAAAAGAAAATTGATCTTTGTATTTGTCCTCCTTTGTTGATGTGGGAACAATATTGAATAGCTTCTGGCAGCTACTAATCAATTGCTATCTTCCTGCTAACAATCTTTTGTCATTGTTTGATACTCTCTTATCTCCTTTCTCAGAACAACCTCTGTTAGTACTATTCATTTGCTCAAGCATTTATTGGGTGCTTACCTGTAGTTCATACTGCACTGGGTGTTACAGACAGTAAATATGAGTACAGAAAAAGAAAACAGGAATTCTGTCCTAAAAATGTATAAATACTTCTGTACTCCACAAAACGACCTGCTGAAAGTGTTTCATTATGCATGAGCTATAAAAGTAATATATTCTTTGCCATCTAAAGACAAACGCATGTAGCATTTATGCAGAAGTTTTCTATAAGAGTATCTCCTGTCATTTCTCAAGTATTTGAAAAGTTGTTCTTTATTTCTTTAAGCTAGAAGACAAAATTTAATGTTAAGACAATGCTATATTTTTATCACATTATTTCTGTTATCATTTGTGCATCCTAAAGTGTTATATTAAAATAAACTTATCCTCTAGAGGAAAGCAGAATCCATTTTATGAAGCATGACACTTGCTTTTATGATGGGATTAGATAAATGCATTTTCATGACCCTTTTATGACAGAATGTAAGGTGATTGTAAAGCGTATGTTCTTGTCTGGAGCTTATGGGTTCATTGGAGAATCAGAAGGGGACTTTGGTAATGCATAAGCTACATAATGAGAAGGGAAACTATTGCCAAGGGCAGGGCAGAAGTGTGCATTGGCTGGAATATGGGCACAATAATTTCCTAGCAAAATTACCAAAAACAAAAAAAAAGAAAAGAAAAAAGAATGAGAGGCAACAGATGTACAAACTGATGTGGATGGGGGCAAAATTCTATTTTGAAAACAGCATTGGAAAATACCTACACTAACCCTTCTGTATTTCACCCTTCCGTCAAGACTGAAGAGGCATCATTAAACATTTCACTTATTTAATTTTATTTTAAAGAGTAAAATTAAACCAAGAGCAAAAAAAAAAAAATAGCAGAAACAAAGACAGAAACAGAGTAATAAACTATATATGGTACAGAATATCAAAACGAATAAAAATTTAATAGTGGTTACTGAACTATGCATTTTCATCATTGAATCAGTTTCTCAGATTAAGAGTTATAAACATGCATGACTGATCAAAGATTTAAACATTAACATTTTCAATAATCCTTAATTTGTTTCTTTTATCTTTCTTTTCCTTATAAAAATTTATTTTAAAGATGTACTAATTGATAAGACTCTACAAATGGTACAGATTTAGAACAAGATGAGAGGCATTCAACAATGGTTTTTGTATTGTACTTTGTTTACTCCTGTGTAGTTTTTTGGATTATAGTTATTAGCGTATAGAGTTAGTCAAGGTGAAAATATTAATCATTCAGTGCTACTTTCAAAATGATGATGGAAATTAGCACAACAATCATCTAAACTATCTTGAATGTATACTTGCATAATTTAACCCTTGCCTGTTCCCCTATTTTTTCTGTATTCCTTTATCTTCACTGTCTTTTCCTTATGCTCAGTTTCTTTCCATGTTACTATATTTTTTATTCCCTCCCAACTTTATTTATACTTTAAGGTTCTTACTCTAGAAAGACATTATGGTATTTATACATGTGGGATTGATTTATTTCAGTTATGAGTATAGATGCTAGGTGCATCCATTTACCTACAGAGGCCTCAAGTCTGTCTTTTGGGACAGTTGAGTAACACTCCACTATATAAACAGCCATGTCTTTTTTAATCCATTCTTCAGGTGATGGGCATTTTTTGCTGTTTCCAAGACTTAGTTATAGTACATTGTGCTGCTATAAACATGAGTGCATGTAAATTATTAGGGTATGATTTTTTAAGTTCTTTTGACACAGAAGTGAAATAGTTGAGTTTAAAGGGAGTTCCTATCCTAGTTTTCTGAGGGGTCTCTACACCGATTCCAATGGTGGTTGTATCAGTGTACATTCCCAACAGCAGAGTTTCCCCTACCCCAACAGACTCTCCAGCATGTACTATTAGTTGATTTCTTGATGACAGCCATTCTTTGCAATGTGAGATGGTATCTCAATTTTATTTTAATTTGCCGTTCTCAAATGACTGGTGCTGTTGGACACTTTTTCATGTATTTATTTACCGTTGGTATTTCTTCACCTGAGACGTATGTATTCATTTCAGATGCTCACATTTATTCAGGTGTTTCAATTCTAGGGGACTGATTTTATTTAGTTCTTTATGTATTCTAGATAAAAGTCCTTTACCTGAAAGACTATTGATTATGATTTTTTTTTCTCAATTTGTGAGTTGTCTGTTCACTTGGTGATTTTTTTTTACATGCAGAAACTTTGTGATAATGTGAGATCCCAGTTGTTGATTCTTTAAGGCATCTCTCAAGCAGTTTGGTCTTTGTTCCTCAACTGCCTGCCTACCCCTCTGTCACCTAGACTTCCACCTAGATTTTCTCTTCCATTAGATTTACTGTTTCTGTTTTAATGTTTAGGTCTTTAATTCTGAGTCTTAACAATGTTTTTATTTCACAAAATAGGAATTGCTTCCACATTTATAAATTATTTGACCATTTTAGGAGCTTTTTGTTGATTAGTTATATATGGATAATTTTATCTGTAACGGTTTTATTACACAAACACATTTTATAAATTGCATATGTTGATGTATGAATATGAGAATATATACTTAAGTTGAATTATGTTTATGTGAATAAATTCAGACAAGGTTTATTTAAAGGTGTCACTAAACTTAATATGAAGTTGCAATATTTTCTCAGACAAACAATCATGGTACAAAGTTGGGAAACATAAAGATAAGTTTTTCTCTTTCATATTTGGATTTCTATAAATACCTTAAATACTTCTTGATAGTTTGTTGCTTTATAATTGTGTTTATTTTCATGCCTCTCCATAATGTTCATTCCCTCTATCATTTTTATCCTATCACTGATTTGTACTTTCTTAATCAAAACATACTGCTCTAAATTAGTCTATATAAACCCAGCAACTTACAAGGTCTTTTTAAAAAAATTTTAAGAAATGTGCATAGTTAAAATACTGCTGTTCTATCTTGCTGTAGCTACTGAGTACTGGGAGCCCACAGAAAGATGTAGCTCAATACTTTATATAGCCCTGGAAATGTTGAGAGCCAGAAACTTTGACCTGTACACACAGTATCAGACACTGTGCACTCTGAGTATAAGAATAAACTCTTTCTGGTTTTCAGATATTTAATGTGTAATGCAGAGTATTGGGTGAATATATAAGGGGGCTACTTGCTTACTTAGGAATGCTTAAAATCAAGATGGTCTGCAGTATTCCCAGAAACACTATATTAATACTAAAAAAAAAAAAGAACAAAATATTTCAGTAAAAGTCTCATTTTATACTCAAATAATATCACTATTTATCAAAGCAACTTAATTTACATCAAATTGTATTCTGATTTTTTGTTGACTGGTGTCATCTTAGAATTTCATTGATTTTTGTTTTCTGTGTTTGGCCCATGTCATGGAGTTTTAAATATATTTGATAATTCTATTATCTAATCTTGAGTATTCATTTTACATTTTGTTATCTTATCAATAAGCTGAAAAGTTCATATCTTTATCAGTACTGTATCATGATGTGCACTTCATTGGCATAAGCATGACAACCAGATTTAGGGGGCCCTGTTATGTATGAGACTCATGCAGCACAAAATCTAGATTTCAGGACAGTTTTCTTAAGTTACATCCCTTAGTTTTATAAAATGTATATGTAGATATGCACTTTGGAGGGCAGGCCAAAAGCTCCATGAACTAAAGCACCTGCAAGCAGGCACAGGGGCAGAGGTTTTGATTCCAGGGCTTGCCATGCTGGCCCCACCCCCAGGGTGAACTGAGACTGAGATGGAGACTGGAGATGGTGGAGCCTGTTTGTAATCCCAGCTCTGGGGAGGCTATAGACAGGCAGATCACTAAGAGTCCAGTCTAGTAGTGAGACACTGAACATCATGTAGACCCTTCCATAAAATAAAAACAAAAAAGAAAAGAAAAGATATACACTTTGGAAAATAAACTGTATTTACTAATGGCCAAATTTATTTACTCTACAGAGTATGACCTACAAAGAATTCAAGTTCATAAAATCTTTTATTATTTGATTGTTGAGCCATTTAGCAGTCATGTGAAGCCCATTTTTGTTAAAGAGAAGTTTCAATATGGGCTGCAATGAGACTACACTTGGATAATTACACAAATACTTTCAAACAGTCCATCAAGCCTAAAAATGTCTGACATAATGTGAGTGCATTCTGATTTAACTTTAGATTCATCATTTTCAATGCAAAATAATTGTTGGAGTCCAAACTTTTGACCTTTGGAAAATGTCATATGAGAGGAAAATGCCTTCTATAATGTCAATCCTCTCCAAATTATGTAATGATTTGTTTCTTTACCTTAGTTCAGGATATTTTTTGATACCTAATTAGATTCCCTTGAAATTAAGGCAACAAGACAGAGCAAGAGCAATTTTCCATGGCTCATACTATACTATTTTTCTTTATATTAAAGAAAGTTAAATATGGATAAAATCTTGTCTCAAAACTTCATCTGAGTTGGAGCTCAGTGCTAGAGTACAGCCTTAGTATGTCTGAGGCCTTTCCTTGGAACCAAATGTGCACAAATGCGCACACATACATACACATACATGTGCACACACACATACCCACCACATAAAAATAAATAAAGCCTCACATATGCTCCAGCGTTCATCTGAAATTTTTCATATCATCTACTAAACCTTTGTGATTTCATCAATTATAAAACATTTCAAAAATTTAGATAATTTCAAAGACAATCATCATGAACGACCTTGTGCCAATAAACTTGAAATATCTTTGATTAGAAAATAAATTACAAACAACATGACACTTCTTTCTCCAAATAATCACTGTATTCTCAGGGTGAAAGATACTCTCACATAATCATAATATTGTTCTTATAACTAAAAATGGCTGATATTTTAACCATAGAGCATAAAATCTATGTTATTTGTCCTCCATTCAAGCAAGGTTTGTATTTCAAAAATATCAATAAATGTCTTTTTAAATTCAAGTTTTCTTATATTGTCATATTTAAACAAATAGATAAAAAGAGAATTTCATGTGAATCTCCAATAAGAACTGTGTTACTATGCAGTCCCATGATCCTGTTACTCCTGCTTGGTTCTGTAAGTTTATTTAAGAAAAGGAGGTAGCTATTTAACAGAATTTTACTAGTTTGCTCTCTGTGACAGCCTGAGAGAAAGTTTTCTTTCCATGTGACTCTCCCCAGGCACACTACAGAACTTCAATCTCTTTCCTCTGTGGATCCATAATCTCCTTGTTCAGAAAATTTGGAGCTCAACTGAGTTTCATGATGTTGCAGTACAGGTTCTCCTATGTCCTAAGTCTTCGCTAACCTTGAAAGGCTAAAGCCAAAATGTTGGCTGGCCTTGTGGCTTTTCTATTTCTCCAACTCTGACTTGTGATCTTAGGTTGTTAACCATCCAGAAGAAAAGCTGATTAGTATCCAGCAGCATATGCCATTCACTTTGCCTTATCTGACTCAATTGATTTTACTTGTTGTACGTTTCCTTTTGTATTTCTGCTTTTT